>JAAMPI010000492.1:0-35051 GCA_013054445.1 Cudoniella acicularis
ATAAAAACTAGCTTATTTCATCTCGAGACAGAATAACCACGTCTGTGCTCGGATTCCCGTTAATCTCGGACATCAAGAGACATCTCATTCGGAGAGAAAAGCGGGTTCCGCCCAAGGATCGAACCGCTGAAGGTGGCGTTGGATTGTGGAGATGTTAGACTGGATATCTGACTGATCTGTCTTATAGAAGCGAGACTATGGGGAGGCAATACTCCTTATTTGCTTATCAAAAAGGGAGGCCTCTTCTGTGAGTTTTCGGATTTAAGTGTGTCTTTGGTTTTGATTGATTTCATGAAATAAAGACCAAAGGGATGAGACTGTAACAGCACTCGCATGTTGGTAACATAATCTTCGTATCTGTGTGGAGTAGACACACTCGTGGTGTCTACTGGTAGTGGGCCTTAGAAACCTGTTGTTTTAATCAGCTATCGGGGAGTTATGAAAGTCAGCCGGTTTGAAGATGTTCCTCCCATCTTCCTCTACCCCCAACTTGCACAAGAAAGCCCCCACGCGAAGCCATCAACACCACCCCTTCTTGAGCGGCATGGTTCACGTCCATAAAGTGAAAATGCAAACCTGACTCAATCTCAAGGCCATCTCATATTCAGGACATGTATTGCATGCGCACAACATTCCACGTGCGAAGTAGTATTGCATGTGTCGGCACGGTGCACTAGCTGCATTGTGAGAGCCCCAGAAAAGAACAAATACTCAGAGACAGTGCATTGTTAATGGTTTCAGACCCTGAGATCCATTCAGCAGCGGTAGCAGCCGGGGAAATAGCAAAAATTATCTTCAGTCGCCATAGTCTCGTTTGGGCGAGGCGAGAGACAGAGGGGAGGAGCTTGCATGGTTGTGGCCTCTCGCCGCGGAAAAACATCAAAATGTTCAAAATCTTACAACGCAACAAACTACTCGACAAGCCGAGCTGCTACCTGCACCGCCCGAAATACACTGCTGGCCTATGATGCATCGGCAGGACCCCGACAGGTTGATTTTTTAGCCCGGGTCTCCTTGATAGAAGCCATCATGGAGGTGTTGTGCCGTTGGGGCTATCAGCCTACCGCTTCGTCCCAGAAGATGAGCGTCCTTTCTTTGCTTGCTTTTCCGGTGAAATGAAGATTCAACACCGTACAGAAACACTCCAATCGCACGACGTTGGGCCATACGTACCTGCATGGAATTAGGACCAGTGGCTGGGCTTCTAGGCTTTGCCCTCCTATTTCGACGTCCGCCATCGTACGCGATGGAGAGTATTGCTTCCAAGGGCGAGTAATGACCTGCATTCACGGCGCTGCAGCGCAGGCGGTGACACAATGTCGAGATAGTCAGATGCAGGCCTATTTTCTTTCTTCGAGCTTCGTCGCAGCTTCGATTGCGACCCGCGAGAAATGGCTCCACTTGCGACGGCATACGCACACCCAGACGCCTACGCAGACGCGGACTGGTCACAGTCGTAGTCGTTGTCGTCGTCGTCGTCGAGAGTGTTGCTTGGGCTCCTTTCGTAGTTTCCTGAAGCTTAAGCTCCGAGAGTTGCAGAGTTGGCCAGCAGGTGGGAAGTTGGAAGTGTTGATATCCAGGTGACGGCCCCAAAACTGAGAAGCTTGCGAGTGTGCAGAAAACCGGTAGGGTTGCGAATTAACCCTCCCAATACTGTAAGGGTATTACTGTACTGCGTACTGTACCTTATTCTTCCGTGCTTCTCCGGAAGACGGAGAGCAGAAACATTCCCCCAGGTGTGGCCGACGTCAGGTTAGCCGCCGTTTGAGCTTGAAATACATCTCAACCTCAGAGTCGTCAGAGGACACAGGAAGTGAAAGTGGAGTTTCCGATGAACCTCCATCCACACTGAGCCAAATTAACGTTCATCTGATGATTCGAATCCGGATCCGGCTCTTCCTCTCCCCTAATCACTAATTACTAACCACCCGCAAAGTTTGCAAGTCGCATTACTTTTGAATATTACGAAAAATTTTTCCCCTGTCACTTTTGTTCTGCCTCAGAGTTCTTCAAAGTCCCGCGCCATCCGCCTCTGCCAACGACCTCCTAACCCCCGAGGAGAGGTGGACTTGAAATGCAGCCAGCGCAAGAGAAGTATGAAGTACAGGCCGTGTTGTGCATTGAGAGAAGCATTTGCATTTGCAGAAGTAGGAGCAGACGCAACTCTGCAAGAAATTTTGAGCGCCGATAGCCGCATGTGGAAAAAGAGGACTAAATTGACGGTACCTACCTCTTCTCAAAGCCCACGCTGTGAGGAAAGCTCTTCCTTTACTGCACAATATGGGCTACAACAGATTCCTATCTGAAGCCACAGGATTTGGAACAAGACTTGGGCTTTGACACTGTTGAGGACGAAACGATATGTGACAGGCGTAGTATGCTTGGGATTGATAATTATTGACCCGCCGGCCTGGCCACGGGAATCCGGAAACTCGGCCTTGCGAGGGATGGCTGCACCAGGTTGACACATCGTTCAAGCCTTTTTGAAGCCATTTGTATCAACTGTGAATAGAATACTTGCTTTTCAGGAGTCGTCTTGCGGTGGTCAGCAACTCATACTTGTTGCGTGATGCGTGATGCAGTATAGAGGTAGGCGGAAGGTGGGGCAGATAGTCAAGATCAAGGGATGCTTTGTTTGCCCAGACCCCTTAAGGGGGTGATGGGCTCGATGATGCAGGGGACTGCAGGATCGAAGAAAACTGCGAGATGGACTTGGAACTCTGCTTGCATGCAGCAAGCAGAGTACAGGTTTTCGATTGGAAACAAATGAAGCGACCCTGACGCTGATTGGCTGTGTGGCAATACCGTCGTCAATTTGGTCAGGATCTGGGAGGCTGATCGACACAGGGGCTTGAGCCTGGGAAAGACGCTAAAATACAAGCACGGAGACTTTGAGTTTATCTTGCTCCCATGCTGGCATTCTGCGTCTGCGTGAGCGCACTACGAGCATGCGGCACGAGCCTCTTTTCGGCGACCGGGCTCTTGGCTAGGAGGTGACTCCACAGCGGGAAGCTAAGTGAGTTAGTACTGCAGCTGGCGTCTGCTGATCAGAGGGATGCCAGAATGTCAGTGTCAGTGCCACTGGCGCCAGTCAGTGCTGAGCCGTAGTGTTCCCGAGGCAGTCCGCTGCCAACTAGTGACGACTTGCCGCCTGTTGACGATGCTATAGGGCCAAGCTACTTAGGCCATAGGGTCTAGGTGATTGTCTTCGGGCCCGCTGATAGCGTCCGTTCAGGACCACGGTCACGGTCACTGTAGTGGCTCGAGTTGCGAGCGCTAGCAGATTATGGCGAATCTGCGATTGCGATCACAACACAGCACAGCTTGTCAAACTGTGAGTGAGTCTGAGTGCTGGAGCTTCAGTATTGTAGAGGTTTGGACGAGACCTGGGGCTCTATCTGGCAGGGGAAATCAAAATGAGCCTCGACACACTCTCTCCCCCTTTCTTTCCCATTCTTCCCCATTCCCCTCTCCCCTCTCCTCATCCACTACCCCCACGCACCCAGATCGTCGCTGTAGACCCTGTAAAGCCCGAGTCGAAGTGGCGGCAGACTATCACGATGTGTAGCATTGAGAATCAGTAGCATCGATACTGGCAATTCTGCATTCGCATTTGGGAGCGGGATCTCGTGGACGGAGTCGTGGGTGTCTGCCATCGGGACAGAATCTGGTTTCCCGCGTGACAGTCTCATATTCGCGATGGCATGCTGAACATAGTAGTGCTCTAGCTTTTGCAATTGTCGTCGTCGTCTTCGCGTCGCATCGCGGATTAGGAGAGTTAGTGAATCAATAACGGTTACCACGCAGAACCTGCCACGGATGTGTGATTTAAGTTTGGATACCCCATCACGTGAGAGAGACCTGGTAACTACCTGGGTACCTGAGTGCCTTCCTGGAGGGAAAAGGCATTGACCGAAAACCTTAACCCAGCGCAATGCCTGCCCTGCAGGTGGCAAAATAGACCCCTGGTACGAAACGTTGTTGTGAGGTTACACCCAAGTAGTGATCCAACCATCACAGTGCCAGTGTTATTGCGACGCGCCCGGCATATCCATTCTCCAGTTCTAGCTCTCCTAGATCCTCGATAGAGCTTTGCACGTATGGCCCTTCGACCAGACCAGGGCACACGTGGAGTCTGCATTGATTCAATTCCCCCGCATTGTACCATAATAGGTCTTTAACTCGAGTAGTACGTAGCTCATCGGTCCGGTCTTGGCGAAGCTGGCTTGCCTGAATGTTCATTGCTAATAATAAGCATCGGGTTGTTTGACACAGGAATCAATCGTTCACCAGTGTTCGCCATTGCATTTCATTAGCTGCGACGACGAAGACAGCGTCAGGCCTTCTTATCAAAGCTATTTTGATCAGCGAGCTGGAGGGGCCGTGACTGTGGATGTCAATCATTGGGAACAAGCCTCAGCCTCCACAGGAGCATAGACGGCTTTCGCGACTTTGCATAAATCTGGGTAAACCGGGAAAAAAAAGCCGGGAGCGATTACCGGAGACGGACGACAGCGTTAACCAGAACTCTGGGTCCCTCCGGGTCCTGAGCGTATTGGCAGGGGAAGAAAGCATCACCTGGGCCCGAGTTACCGGGGACCTTGTAAATTCACGCTATGTTACCCATGCTCGAGCAGCTTGGGTTCAGCAATGGCCCGAAGATCGCCTACCGCTGCCAGGCCTCCCAGATCGAGTGCTCCGAATAGTTTCTCTGTTTTGATATTTCGTCTGATATCGTGGATGGTTGTCTCCCCTGCATGATGCAGGTGTTCACGGCAACGATAACGGTGTAGACAACTCTAAATTCGAGTCTCGTAGATATCACCACTATCGCCGCCAGCAATATAATCCGCAATCAGATGAACTCACGCAATGTTCATTACTGATCCGCCTTGTGGCTTGCGCTCTCTGTTCTCTCTGCTCTCCTATCTGAACTGTCTCTCCACGGAGACGCCTTCATGGACTCCTGGACTCTGACTTTGTGCTTCACCCAATCCGCTTCGAGTTCTGCAGCACTGGGCCCTGACCCTCGCGTTGGAAAGCTTCAAATTTCCGCAAATAGCGACAATAATTGATAGAAACTTGGAGACGATAGAGCGGGAGGGACGCTGCTTGGTTGAAGCACTTTTTCCATGTACTGAGCACGAGTTAGAAGAGAGGTGTTGTCAGGGTGGTCATTACTTTGAATTTTGAACAAGGGCCAAATTCACACTATTCCGACCAGGTGGGTGGACATTTACCGGGCAGCACCGTACCAGTTCCATGGGAAAAGCCGCAAGCCGCAAGCCGAAGGCTGAAAGTTTCCGTCCACACCGAGCCCTCGTTACCCCTCAACACTACATGTGGTCCGCATTCTGGCAGGAGACATGTCTTTGACTACGAAACGCCTCGTTTGTACTTGCCTCGAAGGTGCCATACCCACCAGCGCAGTGATAGGGACGCCTGTTCTTGAAGCTCGGCCAGTGGACAGTGGGTGAGTTTTGGAGAGAGGCTGGTGGATAGAGGCGGTCTACATAACCTTATATCGTCACCGCCGAGTTGTGCTGGTTTCTACGAATTCTGAGGACAGCGAGCACACGGTCTGGTGAAGGGCTACGAAGTACCAAAGACTAACTAGCAAGAGGCTCTAGAGACTGCGACAAGCTGAAGCAGACCCGCAGCTTGCGGCAAACGACACACTCGCGGGGACGAAACTGCGCTGATCGCGGGCAGGGCAGGTCTGTCATATATCATAGTGTCCGTTACGGGGGCCATCATTGTTAAATACAGGCGCGATGGGCGCTGGAAACGCGCCGCACACACATAATTTAGGGTTATTCATGCGCCCGGGCCAGCTGGCAGCGAGGGCTGCAGCTATTGGACGACGAGCTGTTGGGCCTCGACGAGCCACACCTACAGACCACCCATACTCCGTAGCCGTAGAACAAGATCCAGGCCTCACTTGCAAGTTGCAACCCCGCCACCGTCCAGCACAACTCAGCGCAATGATTGTCTCCAGCGCTCACTCACTTGCTGCCCGCTGCCCGCTGCCCAGTGCCAAGCACAGCACACACAGCGCTGCCTGCCCGCACGACGCCGCCATCAGTATGAGGTCTCTGGCCAAGCCATGGCTGCAATGTCTGCAGCATTGGCCCTCTATTGCTGCTGCTCTTCTGCAGCCCAGCTGTCTTGTCTGAGTGTCTCGCGGGCGCCCCACCCCCACGGTGCGGTGCAAACTTTACCCTTCCCGATTCCAGCTGTCTACCATTTGGTGCTCTCTGACAGGGGGTGCTGCAGCACAGCAGTTCCCCATCTTGAGATCGTGTTTGGCCCACCACGCCCCCTTCGCAAGATCCTTGATCCCGGGGGGATTAATGTCTTGGGCCCCTTTTAGCGGTATGCTAGGTGCACATCACCGCTAACCCCCTTTTGCTCCGAATTTTCTGAGGCGTCGGCGGGCCTGCAGTGTCTCGTCTGTTCCCAGTGTCCCCCCCCCCAGCGTCCCTCAGGCCTCTACGCCTCTACGCCCCCTAACATGCTAATATGCTTGCAACAGCCCTCCTCGCCGTCCTCGCGATGCCGCCCCGTGAGAAGCCACAAAGCCCCTGCTCTCGTGGGTGCCGGGAGGCAGGTTCGATCGATTACTAGGCCCTTGAGCCAATGCGCCGCCATCTGCTAGGCCTCGATTTTGATGTGCGGACTCTGCAAGACCCTTCCATGGAAATGCCAACACTTGCCGCTGGCCTCCTCTGGATTGGCCTCCTCATCATCTACACTGTCTCTCAAATTGATGCGGTCGTGACATACCCCGGTCCAAATGGTCCAAGATACCCTTGTCGTCTCTGGCAAGTACTGGCACTCAACTGTTTAGTCTGCTTCTCGACAACCTCGAGAGTCTTTGGCCTCACAAGTCTGTATGGGAGCGTCTTCGCTCAATAGTGTCACTATGGGGATATTGCAGCTTAACCAGCAGCCTTGTCTGTTTCACTGCCCATAGTCCCGGCTACTGTCCGTTCATTGGTCCAGTCTCAGAATTGCCAACGTGGGATGATGGCCACTGTAGCACTCGATTCCACGGCAATTATTGCTTCCAGTGGGGTGGGGGAATGATGCTCGACCTGTATATGAACACTTCTGCCTCCATCTTGTAAGATCTCGGAGTAGAATACCGAACGATTGGCAACCCCTCCATACCTCTATCCCAGCTGCACATCGATTCAAACCAACTCCTTCCCGACAATCCATATATATTAATACCTCGTCAATCATAAACCCAACCTCGCTATCGACTACTCGTTACTACCGATAGGCAGCGTCTGATCAACCTCTTCTCTTCGTTTTCTTTCGGTGGATATTTGATTTATATTTACTGCATCAGCTCTTCCTTTCGCACTCGTCGGTGCTCTTCTGATCCCAACACCGAGCCTCGAACCATATTCTCAACCACCGTCTACCTTTTTAAGTCTTGCGTTCGAGCAAGACAATACCGGCAACCTGGCAGTCACTGCACAAGCACCAGGCCAGGCCTGGGGGCGTTGGGCCGAGCAACACACTCACCAACCCGTGGAGACATTCTACGCAATGGACATTTCTGGCCTCATTCAATCCTATGATTCTCGAGCAACGTCCTCTGCGGCAATAACACGAGCCATCCTAGCCCCTCAGTATGTTCCAGCACACGCATACAGCGGAGCTCCCTCCAGCAGCATGATTGCCTCACAACACCAACTCCAGCAGCAACAGCAGCATAACCCGTTCAGCTTCGGTTCCTACGCAGCAGGAAGCTCCACGAGCCTCGTGCCAGCATTTGCTACGAACTATATCCAACAGCGACCTTTACCACGACTAATGCAGTCAGACAGTGATGGAGGTCGACGGCTTTCCTATTCTCGGAATACACGTCAAGGTTTCGTCGAGGAGCACCACAGTCAGAGCCCACCCATCAAAAGCGAACCGAACTGGAATACGCCAACTCCGACCTCTGCTTCGTCATCTTTCGCATCTAGCACTACCAAGACCATCTCCTCAACGGCTCCAGTTAACGGCGCCAGCGAAGTGAACTTTGGGACTGAAGTCGACACTCTTATGAAGGCTATTCAGGCGAAGTCGCAAAATCCAGCACCACAGGCCTCATCTACCGAACAGACAAGAACTGTGGTAGGTGCTTCCCTTACCCCTCCCTACACACACGCTGGCTCTCAGAGCAGCGGGTATGCATCTGGAGAGGCAAGTACTTTCAAGCTCACTCGTGGGGATCATCAGGATGAAACTGCCAATGCAAAAGGTAGCAAGAAACGGTATCAATGCACCATTGAGAACTGCACAAAGAGCTTCTATCAAAAGACGCATCTCGACATCCACGAGCGAGCCCACACCGGTGTAAAGCCATATGTGAGTCAAAACACTCTCATCCTCAACATGGAGTCTCGCTGATGGTCCTATTTAAGCCTTGCAAAGAACCCGGCTGCGGTAGAAGCTTCTCGCAACTTGGGAACCTCAAGGTAAAATGCTTCCTCATCCAGAAAAAATTGCCCACCGAATACCACAGCTAACAATCTTCCACCTAGACCCACGAACGAAGACATACTGGAGAACGACCATACCAGTGCGAAACCTGTGGGAAGCGATTTGCCCAGAGAGGAAACGTTCGCGCACACAAAATTGTCCATGATCAAGCCAAACCATACCTTTGTCGCCTCGATGACTGTGGAAAGCAGTTCACACAGCTCGGAAATCTCAAGGTATGCACAAACTTTCAGTATCGGCTCATCTTCTGGCATTGTGTTTTGTTGCTTCCACCAATGTTTCATCCCCCCTGAGCCCCATTGTTTACCTTTGCTTTTTCTCGATTTTGCTCCTGAACTCAGCCACTCTCACCCGATGTGCGGGGACAAGCTCTCCCCTATTTTCTTTTCTGCCCCTTGCCTTCATCAGGAGTTCTCCAAACTTACACATGCCGCCACAGTCTCACCAGAACAAATTTCACATCGCCACTATTCGATCCTTGACAGCCAAATTTGCATCGATCAAGGATGGTGACATTGTCCACGCGGCCGACAAGGAGCTCTGGGAATACTTCGCCAACCTTTACAAGAATAGCAACAAGGGCATCAAAGGCCGAGGAAAAGACCGCAAAGTGGGCTCCAACTCCATGGCTTTGACATCAAGCATGAGGGGCCTAGGTGTAGGTGGGAGCGGAGGATACAGCATGAGCGGGCCTGGACGAGGAAACATGGTTGTCGGAGTCATTGGGGGTGGTCTAGTTGGCACGCATCCAGCAGGCCACGGGGAGAACAGTCAGTACGAGATCTTCGATGTGGATGATGAGAGTCAGTCGGGTAGCCACAGTGGAAGCGGAGGTGGGAGCTCTGTCGACACTTGCTACGATGACGCGCCATCCGACGGCTTCGAAGATACTAGCAGAGGTGGTGATTTAGCGTTTGGAGATAGGATTTATTGAGAGAATGGTTGGGATTGGAGGTCGTTTGATGTTTGGAAGGGATGTGGGAAAACAGAACACATAACCCCAGCGGGTGAGCGAAGGCGCGGAGTCCAGCAACGACCCGCCTTATGACTGTCGACGAGAGATGAGCTACGAAGAAGTTTTCCACATCAACAGCAAGGCATCATGGCCTGCTTGGAGTTGAAAAATCTCCTGGAATGGAGGAGTGTATTATTATCATGATGAGGAAAGACGAACACTGGGTACATAGAATTGGGATGGACGTTGTGGATAAATTGCTTTTTGGAGGCAATTTCTGGAGGCATTGGATAGCAAGGTTCACGGCCGGATAACGTCGAAGCATTTGTGGTTAGCGCGGTGGAGGTCTTCTGTCTATTGTCGATTGCTTGGTTTCTCGACGCACTTTTTGCTTTACATTTCTTAATGTCTTTTTCTTCTCTTCGTTGGTCATTTTGCTGTGTATACGGTACATCTGCTCATATTCCAGGGAGGCTCTAATCGACGGGCAAAGTCGACACAGGTCGCGTCCTGTTTTCCTTTCTCTCTTCCTTTCTACTTCATATTTTATATGCGATGCGTCGTTGCTACTACGCAAATCGAAAATGGGAGGATAAAAATACTACTGGGGTCTTTCGACCCCTATATCGCGCAGATACCTTGGGAGGAATTTGTCGAAAGACTTTTTTGTTACTACAAACATCTGCGAAGATACTGCATTGGAGGTAGCTTGATTTGAACGTTGCGATTCAGCTTGGGTTAGGGGATTTGGAATGGCTTGGTTTGGTATTTTACTTTATTGCAAATATAGTTAGGAAATATATTGCCGCGGTTACATAGACACATGCTCCTCACGTTTTCCTCTTACGTTTTCTTCTGACCTTTGCCCTGCGACAATGAGCAATGACGTTTAGGGAATGACGCGCACGCTCTCCATTCACGCGGGAGCTGCAATGGGGTTTCTTCAAAGCCGTGGCCTTTTTACAACTAGTTTGTCATTGAATTCTGAGATAGTTGCACCATGATCATGGGAGTGACGCCAGTGACACACGACACGCCCCGTTTCGTCTGGTCGCGCACTCCGGATTCTTGCACCAGTCACTCACAAATGGCGACCCCACAATAGGCACGTGGGCGCTCTTATCTCGCCCCGTATGGGGCGCACAAAGGCTGGGCCACAATCGGACTGTCATTGAATCTCAGAGCTACTGTAGAAAAAGATTTGCCTATCGATAATGAACGCCCAACGCACCCCTCAGGAGTGTGCTTACGTCTTGTCCCTATAGTATGTCTTGAGTTTTGAGCTGGCAGGTTGGAGGGGATCACATCGAATGATTAGATCACGTAACGGGACTCGCTTCGGACGGGGAGCGCTTATCAACCCTTGTGCTTTATCCCACGCGCGCCTCCACGGACTTTGGTGGACACCTTCTCTGTCGGTCAAGTCACCGTCTCTTCGCAAATTTTGTGCCTTGTGCCTGTAAATGCCTCAAGAAAAATTTGAAGAACTATGCTGGGGAGCATGGGCAGTCACCGCTCCATTCGTACAAATCGCGCAAGGTAGAAAGCAAGGGGGTAATAAATTTCAGGAGTTCCCGTTGGCCTCACAGAATAGGGAAGGCTTTGGAGAGGTGGAAGATCGGCAAGGCCGGGCGCTGGATGCGGGCTTCACCGCTGGGAAAAGATGGCACAAATGGGCAAATGAGTCTCGAAGGGCTGCAGAACTTCTGAATCTTCGGTCTGGGACTCGGACCTGTAGCCTGTGGCCGTGAGTTTCCGGGGTAGAGAGAGATGCGATTGATGGCTTGGGATCTGGATGTGATGCAAATATGGTGCGACCTATGATGCTCAATCTGGTGTCTTGATGGTTCGGTTCGTTGAGTTCTGAGTTCAGGAGCGCCTTCATCTGCAGGAAGTGGAGCACAGACTTCCTCCGGCAGGACCCAGGGGGCCTCTGAGTACAAACCGTGCAGCGAATATACTACGGAGCTGGTAGTCTGAGCTGCTGTGTTGCACAGGTTGCCTGGTTGAGCAGCTGTAGGGTGAGAACGAGCGGACAGCATCACAGTGGATGTCGAGGACACAGATTAGCGTGTTCGTTGAGGTTTGGTCGGACGACAATGCGACATCCATGGGTTCAGGAATTAGAGACGCTGGAAATTATGGCGGTGGAGGTGTGGTGGAGGTGGATGTGGTGGCAGATGCATGGGGTCGGCGATATCTTGCCATGCTATTCTTGAGCGACGCTCTGCTGCACTGGGAATTAGGAGGCGAGAACTGGCGAGTTGGTGATCTTAACGAGTGTGTGGGGAGACCCGACGGCCGGGGCTATCCCTGACGATCCCTGGGGAAGAATGCTGGGAAACGCTGCAGGGTTCTTCCCCGTTGTCACGTGCAGGTTGTGACTTGTACAACTTGGACCAGATCGAGCAACAAGCAGCGAGCGGTGGGCAGCAGTGGGCAGCAGTGGGCAGCATGCAGCGGAGGTTTGGGACTGAAATCGCTGAACGCCCATCCTGTGCACGCTGCACACTGCACATTGCGCACTGAGCAGTGAGCACACCGCGCAGTGCTGGCGGTCCAGCCGGGGCCATCCAGAGGGGTTATTGCATCTTTGCATACAATCCTGTCACCAGTCACCCGAAGGCTTAAAGCCCGATGAGATTTGATGTGCGTGCGAGATCACCGTCCGTCCCGCCTTTCTTCCGTTCCCATCGCGGGCTCATGCGAAGAAAACCGAAGATGGCCTTCACGGTGATGATTGCGAGATCTAACGAGACATCCTGAGCCGGGTCAATATTGAGAGCGCCGGAGCCCGCCGCCAGTCGCAAGTCGAATTGATGCGGTCCAGTTTATTACTGTTCCAGCGTCGCCGGGCCAGGCCAAATCACGGGGCAGATATTGGGTGTCGATGCTCGACACTCAACCGCCCTCAGCCTCCGTGCAGGGTGGAAACGAACAGGATGTTGTCGTCGGGTTGCAGGGCGTAAGAGGCTTCTCCCTCCAGTTCCCAGTCGGCGTCGTTGATGAGGACCAGGATTCCCGGGCGGCTGTGGTGCAAGCGAATGCTGTCAGTAAGTGCCGATGCAATGCAGTGTACGCCTTCAGATTGGGAGAACGGTGCAGCTGGGAATGAAACGTTGAAGGACAGCAGTGCTGGGGAATCGTGGTACAAACATCCATGGCCAGCTGGCGATGCGGCGACGTCTGGATTGAGATATACAACTTGCAATATTGATTGATATAGAGAAGAGATGGATTTATAACGCCAGACTGTTGGGGAGCGGTGAAAGCACGGGCGCGAGAAGTGCAACAAGGTGACGACAGGGGGTGGGATGAAGAGAAGGGGCTTACACGTGACCGTCCAGAACGAACATTTCCTTCCGCGAGTCCTTCATGACTTCTTGACAGAGGTGCTGGACGAGCCAGCCGATATTGACTGCGTTTCCTTGGTCGTCTTTGGCGGGGACCGACAGTTTGTGCTTGCGTTCGTCTGAAAAGAGCATTTCGAGTCCACCTCTCCACCGACCGTTAGCAACGTCTTTCCCAACGGGAGCGCTCTGTGGCTGAGGCTCGGCTGAGGCAACTCACGAAAATTCCACGATAATCGGAATCGTATTTCCTGACTCCATAGTGAGGTCGGACGGGCTGCGCGTGTTTTGAATGTATGTGTTAGGCGCTGGGAGGACCGGGAGGATCGAGAGGATGGTGAGTATTTGTGTAGAGGAGAGGAAGTGATGTTGGAATGAGAGAAAAGTTTGCGCTTGGAAGCCCTCGCTTAGCCGTCCCGTCGTTTTGGGTGTTGTGTTGCTTCTTGGACGGTGCAGAGTGTTTATTTATTTATTTTGCTGCGGAATTCCGTGGGGTCCGGCTTGGGGTTGGAAATTGGTGCAGGAACAGGATTTTGTTCATAAAACGTAGATAGGTCAAATTTATTGATTCTTTGTACCACTCCGCAGTCCAAGGAATGATGTTAGGCCGCCAAAAAAGTCCAACCTTCAGGGAATTGTCGCGATGGGGAAATTTGGCGAAAGCTTCTTCATTCGCCAGCAACCATCCCCTTCAGAATGCCACTCTCGTAGCAACATCGAAAGCTAGAAAATTGAGACCTGAGTGCGGTCTATCTGAAAAGATTGCACTGTAGTTTGCCGATCGCAGCACACGTGAATGAGGGAGTTATCCCTCCTTAGGGCTTCTTCCGTCGCCGTTTCTGCCTGGCTTGGCTCGAGGACTTGAAAATCAAGATGCTTCAGATCCGCACCGAGTACCTCGCAGCAGGCGCAAACAGACACCCATCTACAGCGGATTGGGACGAGTCGGGCATTTTGGCCTTTGGTGCTGATAGAAATGTAGCTCTGTGGCAACCACAAGTAAGCTGATTCACCTACCAACGTGCAATGGGGCCTGGATTGGTCTCACGAGTCACACTTTTCTTCATTTTTGCCCCTTTTCAGAGCTTTGAGTTAGCTGACATGAATACAGAACGAAGAATCAAGAGGAGTCTTTGAAATTCTCAGTGGCCACGAAGATATCGTGAATGCAGTGAAATTTATTCCTGGATCCAGCAACACTTTGCTCACGGGATCTGTTGACAAGAACTTGATCATTTGGAAGAAAAATACAAAATCGGGGTATTGGGAGAATTCCCAAACACTAAATCACCAAGACAGTAACTATCACCAAAGCTCAATCAATTGTCTCGCCGTTGCCGCGGGTGCCAACATCTTCGCATCGGGTGCTGCGGACGGCACGGTGAAAATCTGGTCACTGGATGAGAACAATGTTGCAAGTCTGCGGCAATCAATCACCGTTTCTCCAAGATTCTTCCCTCTGGCCCTGGCTCTGAGTCTTCTAGCTGGTACAACGGATTCGTATGTGCTTGCGGTTGCTGGAACGAAAGATATCATTCAATTATACGTACTTGACTCCGAAATTGGTCCCGAATTCAACTTTAAAGCTACTCTTGCTGGTCACGAAGGATGGATCAGATCTCTGGAATTTACGAGAGAGAGCAATTCTCCAGACAGTGACTTGCTCCTCTCATCAGCTAGCCAGGACAAATACATCCGACTATGGCGAATTCATCAAGGCAAGGAATTGCCAGCAGCGGCTGCATCGGCAGACCCTTCTCTGGGAGCATTCTTGCCTGGAAAGTCTCTCTCCAACAAAGCCCATCGATTCAAAGCTCAAGGACTAGACTTCTCAGCTACCTTCGAAGCATTACTGCTTGGCCACGAAGACTGGATCTACAGCACCAGATGGAGATCCGGAAATGATAAATTACAACTACTTTCGGCATCAGCGGATAACTCTCTTGCCATATGGGAAGCTGACTCCACAACGGGAGTATGGGTCACTATCACTAGGTTAGGAGAAATCAGCGCGGAGAAAGGCTCGACTACAGCGACAGGAAGCACTGGCGGGTTCTGGGCAGGTCTATGGTCACCATCGGGAGAAACAGTTGTCAGTCTTGGACGAACAGGTAGCTGGCGATTATGGAATTTCAACGTCGAGCAAGACAGATGGCTCCAAGGAATCGGTACCAGCGGACATACGCAATCTGTGACCGGCATCGCATGGTCAAAAGAAGGTGATTACTTGCTCTCTACGAGCTCAGATCAAACCACGAGATTACACGCAATATGGAAAAGAGGAGAGAATAAGTCATGGCATGAGATTGCGAGACCACAAATTCACGGCTACGACCTCAACTGTATCGACTGCCTGGGAACATCACAATTCGTATCAGGAGCAGACGAGAAGCTCCTCCGTGTATTCAGCGAACCCAAAGCAGTTGCAAATCTCCTCAGCAAGCTATGCGGGATTGGCGGCTCTCACATCGAGCAAAAGCCTGACGCGGCGAATATGCCAGTCCTAGGCCTTTCCAACAAAGCCATCGAAGCAGTCGACGACGACGTCGAAATAACCAATGGAAACAGCAACGGCCGAGATGCGTTTGACCCAGCATCAATCGTGCATAAATCAACGTTAGATCTCTCGCAACCGCCTTCTGAAGAACATTTGTCACGACATACGCTCTGGCCGGAGATCGAGAAGCTTTACGGTCATGGATATGAAATCTCCGCTTTAGCTACAAGCCACGACGGGTCCCTCATTGCTACTGCTTGCAAAGCCAGCTCGATTGATCACGCTGTCGTTAGATTATTCGAAACGAAAGACTGGCTGGAGATTAAGCCACCTTTGACGGCACATTCTCTCACAGTTACAAGATTGAGGTTCTCAGCAGACGATAAATATATTCTAAGCGTGGGTCGAGATAGGAAATGGGCAGTATTTGAGCGGGACGCAGAGCAGAAAGCTATATACAAGCTTAAAGAATCTGATCCTAAGGGTCACACGAGGATGATTCTTGATGCTGCGTGGGCTCCAACGCCCTTTCCTTTGTTTGCCACTGCTGGGAGGGATAAAAAGGTTAACATCTGGGCGAAAGAGGAGGGTGCAGCTGACTTCACTTGCAAGGCTAAGATCTCAGAGACGCATCCTGTTACTGCTGTTGATTTCTTGGATAAGATGGTAAGGGACGGTGTGGCGTATCTTGCTGTGGGACTTGAGACTGGATTCCTCGCGGTACACTCACTAAATGTTAAGAATGGCTTTGTTATGCAGATGCTTGCGGTGAGGTTACCAAGGTAAAGCTTACTCTCATCCCCCCTTTTTATTTTGCTTTTACTGATCTCTCTTAGCATACACCCGAATCCATCAAAAGCTATCACGCAGTTGGCCTGGAAGCCTGTTAAAGGACAGACAGATGGGGAGGTAGACATGGAACTCGCAATTGCGAGCGAAGACAGCTCTTTGCGGGTCTATTCCTATAAACCTGAATCTTCTGTATCTTAAAAGTTAAAAAAGCAGACCAGGGTATGTTAAATCCTACGCCGACCAAATGCATACCAAGCCGAGGCGTTGAAGCGCTCATGCAAAACCGTAAAAGTAAAGACCTCCACCTATTTTCATCTCATCGCGTCGTAGCCATTTCATCATATCATACTTTTCATAAAGCAATTCCAGACCTAATCCGTCCTCTTCAAAGCCCCATACCCCCCAACTCCAGGATTATAATACGCCTTCCCCTCACTCCCCTCCCCTCTATTCCTCGGCCCCCTCTCCTCCAAATCCTCCTTCAACCACCCCAACACCAACATCCCCAACCTACTATTCCCGCTCCCTCCCTCCTTCGGAACGTCCAACTCCTCAACCGGCCCCCACTGCTTCACCCTCCCCAAACTCATATGCACCAAATGCGTCGGCCACTCTGCAAGATTATCCAAAATATGAGTAGCATACACGATCGTGCACTCCCTCTCCAGTGTCTCTTTTTTCAAAAACCCCAGAAAGTTACTCCGGCTCAATAGGTCTAAATCAACCGTAATCTCATCCAGCAGCAATATCCTCCAAGGTCTTATCAGCCCCATTGCAAGCTGTACCCTCCTCCTCTCCCCATCGGAAACAGCATGCATCCGCCAATCCAAATCGATATCCAGGACCCTAACCAACTCCTCCTTCCTCTCAGGGTAAAAATCCCCCCCAACGCTCTTCAATAATTCGCGCACACCGATATCAGTTCGCACGATAGGATTAAGGACCCATTCGAGACCGAGGTATGTTACGCCTTCGAGTCCGTCTTTGAATGGGTCAAGTCCTGAGATCGAGATGGTGTTTGAGGGCGCGAGACGCTTGCCGGAGAGCAGGCGGAGGAGAGTCGTTTTTCCGGCGCCGTTCGCGCCGATGAGGAGGGTGGCGGGAGCGGGAGGGGAGGGAGAGCGTGACGTTGTGGAGGCCGGTGGTGCGGTCGGGGAAGGTGTAGGAGAGGTTTGTTACGCGGATGGAGGGGGCGGGCTGTTCGGGGATGGCAGCAGCTGGTTGTGCCATTGTTGTTGTGATGGGTGGGTGGTTTCGTGGTAATTGGGAGGATGAGAAGGAATGGGCGGCGAGAGTTGAGGAGATTGAGGTCGAAAAGGAAGGGTCAGAAGGTGAGCCGTGGGTGTTGTGCTATGAGTCTATAATGGGGTGATAGAGAAGTGATATTACTCGAGAGAAAAAGTTGAGAATGCAATTATTAATGACGACGCGGCGTTATCACGGAACACGGATACGGAGTAATATATCTCCATTCTCCTATTCCTTATCCGAGAGCCGGTTTCCGAATGCGATTTTTTGGCATTTTTGGGAAGCAGGTGGGAATTGAAAATCTTTGGCATGTTGTTACTTTTTTTGCTTCCTTGTCATTGGTGAAGATATGTTGTGTTCCCATACACAGAATTAGAATTGATCTTCAGGGACAATGAGGGGTAAGGAGGGGTTCACTCTTATCTCCACGTGCCAGGGGTAAGAAGTAAAAGTAAGTGACTTGAACACAAAGAGATCTCAGTAATATACCTAGGCATTTTATGTCGTTAGTCTGTTAGATATTTTCTGAGTGCTAGGAATAAACGAAGGTCCGAATGTATTATTTAACCGGGTAAGATATATCCATCCATACTAGGATGGTGTTTTAGACGTGTTCGGTAGTCGATAGCCACTCCCTTTAATTCGGTATCTAATATATAATTTCTAGTGAAAGAGGTTGAGTTATTTTCCTACTGTGAAACATTATTAAGTTCAACTTGACTAGGAACCCGGTACTCAGAAAATACCCGACCAAGTGTGAATATCTTGAAATATTTGTCTCGTCCTATTTTTCTTTCTACCGAAAACACTAAAAGACAATGTGGGCCAATTGCAAAAAAGAATAAAATTATATGTTTAAGCTCTAGACTGGCAATAATTATAGAATATGCTGGAAATTGAAGATGCTAAAATCAATGCTATCTTCTTCCCTTCATCCTACAATATTTCAAGAACACTCAGTCTAAAGATATCTGTACGCACTGATAATTGATCTCTAGCGACATATCGCTACAATTGTCCATACAATACTTAACGAGAGACAGGTGGCAATTCTCCAAGTAAAGAATGCACTGATCTTGCACGACAGACAAGCTGCCTCGTTTTCTCCTCCGCTGCATCGCAGTTGAAAGCCTTCCCCCAGTTGAAGCTTTCTAGTTCGAAAGTATGCAAACCTCGAACCTTTTCTCGAGGAATGCGAAGGACTGAATCGAAATATTGCTCGTCATAAGAATGACTTCGAGGATTCTGAAGATGCATCATTGGATCTTGATAAGTTTCAGGATCCTCAAGATATACGTGCGGCGTCAAGGTCTGGATATTGAGACACAATTTTAAACTTCGAAGCCCAGTCATTTCTCTTCTGATTGTTTCCCACATGTTTTCCCAAGAATCTTCCCATCGATAAGCCCACGTATGACCCCTCCACGAGAGATATGGGGGAATCTCCTTCCATTGAACCTGCAGGTATCGGATAGATTGGAGTCGTTGTGGTAGGATCGTCGGAGTGAAGAAAAGCAAAGTCAACGGTTCACTGATATCGAAGGTGTTGGTTGTATAGAGAACGTTTACAGCTTCTCGATAGATTTGGCGATTCGTTTGGAGTAGCGAAAGGCTATTATTCGTCTGCAAAGGGGGATTTTCGTAAATGAACAATTGCGTTTGGTTTAGGGTTCTGTCTCCCTCGTAGTCTCGCCCTGATCGGCCATCCTCGTCCTCATATCTTGGTCTAAAATGTTTGAACTTGCCACGTATATGGCCTAAACGGTTGGGTAGCTCGACAAGATGAATCACAGTATTTCCGATGGCCTCGCAGAAGATCTGTTGACGGACTTCGTAAGGCAGTCGCAGGAGGGGAGACTCGAGGAAACTAGGGCGGGTTCCCTCTGGCTGCAAGGAAAGAGCACGGGGTCTTTTACGAGGTAATCCGACAGGCCTGTTCCTCTCACAATATACCCCTGCTTCTGCCCGGTTTTGGCGGATTAGCTCATCCTGCGTCCATACTGTGAAAGGGGGGACGAAATAGTGATAAGGGCATAGTAGGATATCCAAAAGACGTTGTTTCATAATGGGGCTTCACGGACATGCAACGCAACTGAGCAACAAGTGATGAGCATTTTTGAAAGAGGGGTAACCTCAGTTATGTAGGCCACTGCTAGGCTCGACAGGACATTGAGGCGTAGCAATGTAGTACATCCTTGCGTACATATAGTGGCAGCCTATTGCAGGGGAGTACGATTTGCACCATGACAAAGTCCTTGGATCTTGCAGACTTGCACGCTTGTATGATAATTGCTTGTCTTATACAAAGAGTACCATGAACAAGGCACCCACAAGATATCTTGGCACACTTGCACCCTAAAAGGTTTAAAAATGAAACCTTGTGTAAAAGATGCTTTCATGTGGTTATATCAAGCGCCATGCAGTACGATAAAGGCTTGAGGCCGATTGGGAAACACGGGGCCATACGAAGTACTTGCAAAGATTGCGAGGCAGTAACAATTCGACGAGGAGTAGTATGGAATACCGAGTTGTTAAAGAGAAGAAGCTGGAACGTTTCACAGGCGAATTTGTCCTTCTTTTCTGCCATCTCTGACCGCCCAGGACCTCGATTCAGCCACCAACATTCATGGCGTGTCTCTTCAATGTTGACATGTCATTTTCTTTCCTTCAATTATGAAGCCACCGCCCTGACGACAGATATTCTCAATCCTTAAGTGCGAGTTCTCCAGTAACGGTTCTTTACCGTGAAGGAAATTTTACTTTTACTCCTTGCAACACCAATGATTCAATGAACGAACAATGGCGAGCCTCCTTCGAAGAAACTCGGGCTTCATTGGTCTCCGACAGCAGCACTCATTGCAATTGACGAGAATTCTGGTATGGAATCGTACAATTTCCCCTCACGAAGTACCCGGCTGACACAATTTTTATACCCAGTCTTCTGCCTCACGGACCCCTCTCAAAGCATGTCGAACACAACGAACCTTCACAATCTCTACAGCCTTGAGATTTAATCCGTGTAGTCCACGAATCCGGTCACAAAACAAGAACCCACCGCCTCCATCTGAAAATAGTTATGCACAGTATCAAAACCAAAGGCGTTCACCTGAGGATGACAAAAGAATCGTATCAACAGCAGATCGGGTGGTGGGGAGTGTTTTTGGCGTATGTTTACTGGTTTTCGCTTACACACTATATGCGAAGGCCGAATTATAGAACTCCCCATTTAGTGAGGTGGCTCTAGGTCGAAAGGAATTTCTTGACAAGAACATGGTAATCTCACTGCACAATTGGGAAGATGGTGGACGGTGGTGACTTCAAGTATAGATCTTTTCGTTCCGAATATTTCGGATATCGTCCCCGAAAATTCTCGAGCAATCTTTTCCCCCTAGTTTATCCTAACTATTCTTTGTATCCATGGTCCTGAAACAACATTGCCTTGGGCTACCGCTAATGTCTCGATTTCTAGGGCTTGTTCACGCGAACATCATTCATCTAACAGTCAATATGTCAGTCCTATTGACTTTAGATCGTTGGGTTGCTATAATTTTTGGGGGCCGTACATTTGCTATGGTCTATTTTGAATCTAGCCTTGTTGGAGGCCTCGCGTAAATCTGCAGGTGGAAAAAGGTATCGTCTGAAAGGAGTGGAGTTACGGTGAGGGCAGAGGGCGGTCTTGCTTGGGTTCTTTTCTGTGCTTGTCCCACGTCTCCCATGGGGGCTTTGGTTTTTTCCTATGAAAATGTGGCAAACATCGACTGTGGTGGGTGTGGGCAGTCTCATTTGCATGCAGAAGGACTGGCTGCTATCGGTTAGTCATGCTGATCAGTTAGGGGGATTAGTCTTTGGTGTCGGTTACGCATTATTGATGATGCGAAGGGGTAGAGCGAGAGCTATGTGGTCCCGTCGTTGATGATATACCCATGCCTATTGGCGAGAACAGCGTGGTCATTTCTACTGAATAAGGAAATATAAATGTCCAATTGTCCATTTCTCACCGGAAGATTCATTTGTTCTACAATAGAATATCATAATAGGAAATAATAGCCTGTAATTTGAACCAAAAATGTTCTTAATTATAAGTTAATTGTCAGTGATTAATCGTAGAAAGAAAATGACCGATTGAAAAGTACAGTATACGATAATGATACATATTTTCAGTTCCATACAATGCCGCATAAAAGTAAACATTTACAAATATATGCACAAAATGACAAAACTCAACTAAAAATTCAGGAACCCAGAGCGTATCCAAAATAAGATTGTCTAAAGAATAAGCCTCTCATGATGCAAGTTCTAAGAACTTATCTGTAGCCCTTTCGTCTCAACGCCCCCCTTTCCCGCAGCCCCACCAAAAAAAAGATTCCCCAAAGAAAACCCGTAAGCCCCACAATCGCAGCCTTCTTTATAAATCAAAATAAGAATTTTCCTCCAACAAAAACACAAGAAGCGCCCGGCTGTAAGTCCCACCTTCAAAGCATGGTTTCTCCAATGGTTGACTAATAATTCCATTAGAGCTCAATCGGTAGAGCGTGAGACTCTTATTCACAAGATATATCTCAAGGTTGCGGGTTCGACCCCCGCGTTGGGCTCAATTCCCAGCATTTAATTGCCTGATTAATTTTTTTATGTTTTTTTTTTCGGCGGCTTTGGGTAGATCTTGGCAGCGGAGGATGCTGTGATTTTTTTGGGGGGCTTGGCTTTTAGATAATTTTCTTGTGTCTTTTTTGTGCCTTTTTATAAGCGAGCGCTTTTGGGCGAAGAGAGCTGGTGGGATGATTCTCTTTCTAGTATAACGTAGTAGGCTCGTATAATAATACCTTCAAATGTAAAAAGTTCACACAATGAAAGCGAAGCACAAAGTTGAGAGTTGCGTATTTTCATTCTATACTTAATCATTTTTGCGCAGTCTAAAATTCCGAGGACTCCTGTTACTAGAGTCTGGACTGATGCCAAAATGATTTAATTCACTGCAAAATCACGAATTCAACAGGCTCAAAAATCCGAACCCATTCGGTAAGAGTTCTATAGTTCATATTGAAAAGATTGTCTCAATCGCATTCTTTGATGTCGGCCTTTTCCTGATATGCCTTAAACCACATCTCAAGGTGGTCATCCCAAAAGGCCCATCCAGCTGGCGGGTGCCGTCTAACATTTTCAGCATAGCGCCAGGGATAATCCGTTTCCGGGAATGGTCGTTCGTCATCTTCAAGCTTCAGAAGCTCTATTTTTGTCAAGTTTTGTAATCTGTCACTGATATGTGGCCAGAAGTCTTCATACCCGTAGCCTGGGAAAGTGTACTTATACTTCAGAACGGCCGACTGCCAACCCTTTGCATCTATCTCATAATGTGGTCTGAAAAGGTCGTCGTGTATGGATGCTCTCTCGGCTTTCCTAATGTTGAAAAAACAATAGTTGACGACCGAAGAAGGACAACCAGGGCTAACATCGGTAGTGTCGAGGTCGATTTTCCAAGATTTCGAATCGCCTACGGAGCGTATCTTCCCGGGTTCCAAGGACTTCGTGTATTGCGTGTCTTCGGGCCAAACATCCTCCAAAGTCCTCCAACCACGTCGACCGTACTTTCCAATTAGAATGCCGTAATATTCGCTGAGGTTTTTCAACTGATATGATTTTCTTTTGATAAACGATAAATCAGGAAAGACGGACCAAGCAGAGTCCCAGGAAATGAAATTTATTATGACAGTTGTATAGAAGCCCGTTAAGATCGTCTCGAGGGGTGTGGCATCAGTTCGGATAATTTGAATTTTTAAGGGGTGGTTCTCTTTTGTTTTCGAGTCCTCAGTTTCTCTGAGATATGTTTTGACCTAGATGCTACTTAATGTCAAATATATAGTTTGCTGCTGATTCGGGAAATACCTCTCTGACTTCTTTCAAGTGTTGCTGATAATCGGGACTTCGCCAGTCGAATGTTGAATCAAATTTGTAATTTTCCGCCTGAATCAAGTATTGACCCATAGCATTGATAGATGCATCATCATCATGCACGTATATATCAAGATCAGAGTCATCCCAGACGACTCTTTCGAAAAATTGTAGAGCAAAACTTCCAGAAATAAGCGCATTATGGCGAGCTAACATTGACCGCAGGCCAACTGGATTATCCACGAATCGTTTCAATGACCGATTCACGTTCCATTGGGTCTTGAAAAGAGAATCGAATAAACCTGATAATTGTTTGGTTGTCTGCCGCAGAGACAGAATGCCTTGGGGATCCATGTGTCGGCAGATGTTGTCGAAGATTACTCGATTCTTGAAGATATGTTCCCAACTCGATGGTCCCATTTGTTGACCTGCCGAATCGTCACCAGTTCGTAGTCTTTTAAATCGAGGCATTTTATTCGAGGTGGATGTTGAAAGTCTTGGCTCTGGAGGTGAAGCGGACCGCTGTTGATGTGATGTTGATATACAATGTGTCTTGGAAAAAGGAAATGAAGGTTGCAGCAGGCTTGAAACAGATAGCTACGATAAGCGGGAGTGCCATAGCGGGGCATTTTGTTTTGTGGGGTAGGACCTTAGTAAGGTTAAAGGCTTATGACCCCACTGTGTACCGTAACCTCGCTATTTTCCAACGACCATTTAATTCATAGATACCCCTCTTTACATTCTACTATTCTCTTCTCTTTCTGCTTCCACGCCAGCTCTCTCGATTTATCAGAACGAGTGCCATCTACCCTCTCCTTCCACGTGCTCGGCTGACTTCGTGCGCTGCTTCTCGAGTCCTCATGACACAGGATGCGCCATCTGATGCGCCCCGCACATTACCGGATATCTGCCAGCTGTTGCGGCGCAAAATCATTGCCTTTCTGGAGGAGCAGACCGATGACGAGGAGTTGCGGAATGTGCAGAGTCAGGTTCGAGTGTCGATGAGGGTGATTGAGGAGGCGTTGAGCAGATACGGGTAGGTGCTTCGTTATTTCTAGCTCGACCGAAGCAAAGGAATAGGGGATGGAGGATACTGAAAATAGAAGGCATTGGGTAGAATCGGAAACAATGACTAATATTTTATGCAAATACAGGCCCGAACAGCTGGCTATAGCGTATAATGGCGGGAAAGATTGCATTGTCTTACTGGTGTTGATCTTGGCCTGTCTGCCAACATGGACTTCGTCCTCAACCTCGGAATCGAAAACGGCCTCCGCCATAAATACAACCGATCCTCCACCGATATCTTCCGAGCCATCCACTGCTTCATCCGTCCTTCCATCCCTCCAAGCAGTCTACATCATAGCTCCCAACCCCTTTCCCGAAGTCGAGGAATTCGTTGAAACTTCAACAAAGGAGTACCATCTCGACCTGGCGCGATACGCCCTACCTATGCGGCCCGCGCTTGAGGCATATTTGGGGGATAAACCGGCAGTCAAAGCTATATTTGTGGGAACGAGACGAACAGATCCACACGGCGAATTCTTGACACATTTTGATCCTACAGACAAAGATTGGCCTCAATTCATGCGCATACATCCAGTTATTGATTGGCATTATACGGATATTTGGACTGTGAGTCTTTTTGCCTCTGTCTTGTGGCGTTTCGCCTGAAGGTTTGAAGGATAAATATGGGAACGGCCGTACCGGAGAGGAAGGGAATTAGGAATAAGGCAGGTGAAGATATTTTGCTGACGCAGGCACAGTTCATCCGACGCTTAGACATCCCTTATTGCGTTTTGTATAACCGAGGCTTCACCTCGCTCGGCGGCATGACGAACACACATCGAAATCCAGCGCTAGCACTTGACACTGAGGCGAAAACATTCCGGCCAGCATATGAGCTAAAAGCTGATAACGAGGAGCGTTTGGGTCGGGATCCTTAGGATCATGTTGATTCCGCTGCGAGATTTAGCGATGGGTGGAGCGTTTGAGATATCGACATTATACAATGCTACTTCATAGAGGATAGAGAGGATCATAGCATTTGAGCGATTTTGGTTGAACAACCATTCATTCCACTACACGAGATCATTTGCGTCCTACACGTTCGGCTTTCTTCTTTTAAAGGGACTTTTCATTTGTTGACTTATACTCCTTCCTTCCATCATTTTGACATAGGAGCTCAGTAACTTAAGTGAATTCAGAAGCTATACTCAAAATCTTCGCTTACTTAGATAGACAAATACTTCGGAAACAGGAAAAACAACACATATAAGCATATTCAACAACTTAAATGACAAGTGTATATCACCAAGTAGGCTCTTACATCTTACTTTACGTATGGTCAAAGTAGGAAGTAAGATCCACTTTGCAGGTGCAGTAGGTACGAAAATAGAGGGGCTACTTTTCACCTCAACACTGAAGTATAGATTGCCTTTTAAGTCTTTTCCTTCCACATACGACCATAGACTGAGGATAATTGGGTTATCTCTCATGTCTGTAGCCACACAAGCTTCTGACTCTTACCTTTCCTCATATTCAGAAAACAGATTTCTGGAAATTCGGGCTGCAAACCCCTTTCCACTTGCTTGCGGCGCTTCAACTACTACGGTTAACGCCGGACATGCCATATAGGCATTTCTGACCGTGTTTGTCTAAGGGCCCGTTTGGTAAACTCTGGATTCTAGCTTCTGGATTCCTAAAATCTAAATTTGCCCGATTTAGTGTTTGGCCGGACTGCAAAACATTCTTGGCCTTATAAAAATGAGACTTCTCGACCTCCCTGGCGCAACCCCAGTACCCGGACATGTCCTAATATATTTATTCGTCTGGACTCGGATGATTTCTTGCAACGTGGCACGGATACGCCAAAGCACATAGAGCTCCCTAGTTTCGGTTCAGATGTGGAGGAAGCTTATGGAAATGATTGGCTCTACGAAGGAGATTCTCACAGCGACTACGATTCTGACACTGGCTCGAATAACAGCGAGAATCAATTATTGTTGGTGGAAGATGAGGCCAACTTGGCTAATGGTAACGAGTTTCCAGGGTTCAAACAGTCAGCAAACCAGGAGTCAATACCTGCAGCCCTCAAGACATCGACTGACCAGTTCTTTGGAGACTCAAGTTCCCTGGTTTTCACGGCGGAGATGAGTAGGGACGCAGAAGCTGCTTTCTTCTCGAAAGCTATTGAAGCAACACCACCTTGTAGGTTATCAGAGTCATCAGTCACATGGCCTTATAGACGTCGACATTCTTGACTGACTCTCCGTTAGCTGGGGCAATCGAGTCTATAGCTCGGTGCAACAGGTGGCTCTCACAGATAGTACACAACTTGCTCGATTTTGCTGCAACACTGCCATGTTGCGAAGATGCACTTAAACAAGGCTTTTATCTTTCGCAGTGATACTGGTATCGTGCTAATAGCGGCTCAGAATAACGAAAACTCCTAAGCCACTGGATAGGAAACCCGCCAGTTATATCCAGCAGGGCGAAATATCTCATTGGGCGAGACCATCGACCGGTTACTCTATTCATGGACCTCGAACAAGTCGACGTTGAAGATTCTACTGCTCTTGAAGACGAATGGGGTGTTTATGGCATTGCTGGTGCTAGCCGCCCGTCTAGAACGCGGTCGAGCACTTTAACTACGAAGGAAGCGTAAGAGGATCTTACAACAAACAAGGCCACATCGGCCTTTTAGCCCGGTTGATTCTCCATGCCGAACATCTCGAGTTGGCCTACGATGAAATTGTTGCTCGCCGAATATCGGATATAGGCAAAAGGTTCTAATACGTACACGAACTATATTCTGGACCCGACACGCAGTTCCAGATGTATAAGCTAGCTTCATTACCGATAATTGCCAACCCTGGCGCCCTTCAAATTCAGATAAAGCAAATGGCAATATTTATAGAGCAAGTATACTTAATATACTTTGGTAATTACTTGGGAGCAATACACGAGCAAATGCTTTTGGACCGTTTACGGCCTAAATAAATGCCGAGAGTGCGAGGTATCGGTACAAACCGCCAACTCCCTTGGTCCGAACGAATGCTGTGAGGAGGCGTCGACATGATTTCATCAATCCTTTTGTTTTCTCTTGTCAAATTATACTTCCAGGTACATAGATGTACTGAACTCAACGAAAGTGTTTATACCGACCTTTTCGACTAATATCAGGAGAAACAAAATGGAAATTATACTCGAGGCCAACGTGATGAAGCATTTCGAAGTTATGTTCGCCGTTTGTGGCGTCGAGAGTTCAAAGTGCGGGGAGTTATTTGGAGTACACCGGCCGGATTGAAACTCAAGCAATACTGGCCAGTCCCCTATTTAGTTAAGATAGCTTTGAGCCCGTTTCTGCAAAGCCCCATTGTCGAAGTTTATCAGCTTCATCCGTATGAGCTGAACTGGTATCAGATTGCGGAAATAGCAAACACTATTCCTTCAGCTGTAGAGTGTCACCATTTTACTGCGGTTAAATGTAAAACTTGGTGGGATGCACTTTATCGATTCACGGATCTGGTGTTTTATGTAGAATGTGGGACAATATCATAGGTAAGCCCTAAACTCAATTTTGGGGAGTATAAAGTATTAAGAGATTCGTCTAGCACAAACACCCGATCATGTAGCTTTGCCAAGAGCCGCGAAACACTTGCCTAAGTCTGTGTTGAACCGAATAAGACATACTATTGCAAGTGTCATTTTTGAGCTGCTAAGAGAGCGGAAACTAGACCCTGAATCAAGGATTCTCAACTCGAGAAAATTGGGCGTATTACCTCGTGGGTTGTAGGAGAGCGCAATAACCCCTAGGGTTCTCGAGTGACTTCAAAATGACAGTTTTAAGGGCGGTTCAATCGCAGATCTGGTGGTCAAACGTTGTCGTCGTTATCGCAACATTTTCCCTCATTCTCTACTCGTTTTGAGGTGGTTGGCTAAGCAGGGCTCCTCTGTCAGTAGAGAAGTGGAACTCTTTTGCTGTTCTTCAGCCATGGGTATACGATGGTGTTATTATTCATCGCACAATAAAAGGTGATCTAACAGGAATGTCGGGTTCTTCTCTGCTTTCTCCGAATGCTAAGAATACACATGCTCCTTCAAGAAGAGAGATTGTGGATTTCCGAGTTAAGGACGACTTGAATGACACTGAATCGGCAGTGTTTTCCTGGCTGATGGCTCGCACAAAGACACAGAGAAGAGACCCTAGTCGAGTCACGCGGAGTCAAGCAATCTCGGCGCATCGGGGCACCGCCAAATACACTACTAAAGATCATGAGCCTGCCGAATCGTATGTGTTTGAGTTCTTTGGCTCTGGTACGGACGAGTCTACGTCTGGCGGTCTTCGCTTGCCCAATATCCAAGAATGCATTCACCATGCCAAGAAAAGGTCCCATGGTGAAAAGCAAGGTACCCCACTACAATAATATTACCTTACTTCGGAGTTGCCCTTGGTCGAGGCTCTAGCGAGCCTGTCGAGACCACGGAGCCGGGAGCTAAGGCAAGATTGCCATTACATGGCGGTTCGGATCCCAAAACAAAGTGCCACGCATGCCTGAAGAATAAGTCGGCCTGCAATGGCGAGTGACCCTGTAGTACTTGCGTTAAGTACAGACTGCAATGTCTAGAACAAGATGAACCAAAAAGGCTACGAACAAACGCCCAAGATCCGCATACAAAATGTTCTCTTTGCTTTGAAAGGAAGAATAAATGTGATGGGAATCGGCCTTGCCGCGTTTGTATAAAACGCAATAGACGATGCAAAGAACAAGGGGAAGAACTAAAGTCACTAGGCCAAGATCCGCAGACAAAATGCGTTCCTTGCTTGAAAGCAAGAGCAAAATGTGATGGGAATCGGCCTTGCAGTCATGGTATAAAAACCAGGAGCCGATGCAGAGAACAGGGTAAAAAATAAAAGCCACCAGTTGAAGCATAGAAGAATAGAAAACTAGGGAAGGGGAAAGGGAAGGAGAAGTGGGATGGACGTGCTGAAAATGGAAGTAGGCAAAATGGACAACTTTTATGCAACAAATGCACGATGCACGATATGCAATATGCAAGTACTCTAGAGGGGTACAAACAAAATGAAGATATTTAGGAGGGGTTTTTGTTAAGGATCTTCAGTTCTACATCCTTCACTTGAGTTGGGATGAGAGATTTTTGCTTCAACTCGCCACTATCCCCATTTCACCTCCATATTTAGTTCTGCCTTAGTTATTAGTGAGCCCAGGCAGCCTGGAAGGGCCCTCTGATTGCGAAATCGAGCTGATGGAGCTGACTAGAGCTCGCGGCGTATGCGAACCCCCTATAGTTGTGCTGTAAATCTAATTCAGTGCCTTTCCAACTCATCCCAGTCAAGTACGGTTGTCCATAAACGCTGTAATACACGCTCAAAGCAATTTGAACGAATGAATAGTTGCAGATATGAGAAGCTGAGAAGGGAATAAACGCAAACGGCAAGATGGCTCTGAATTGAGCAAAAGATGAATGAGGCAGTGAGGCAGTTGCTTTTGAGGGGCAGAAAGAGTTGTAGCAGAGGACGAGGTGAGATTAAAGGGGAATAGGCTCCGTGCGGCGAGACAAGGGGGCTGTTATTCTGCTATTGAAGATCGTATACATATCCGTACTTATATATAGATGAAGGAGCCGGGGATATATAGTGCGACTGAACTAGAGAAGAGGCTGATAGTGGTGTTAGGGTACTGGGTTAAAAAAAAGAAGTAAAGGGGCTATGCGGCGCCTGCAAAAATACGAAGCAGTGGCTACTACTGCGTCAGGTATAGCGCCGGAGTAGAAAGGGAGGTTTTTGCTAATGTCTATTTAGCTGCCACATTCAATATTGCATACAAACAGCACTTTGCACCGCGGCTAAACAAGAAGTACGCTAGAACAGAGTTAGAATTCATCAGGGAAAGATAGTTCGGAGTATTACGCATTAACACATCCATCATTCTCGCAGTTATTTGCTATTTGCGCCCATCTTCCCCAAACCTAAACGTCAAGATCAGTCAGCACTGCCTAAAAAGGTAGGCTTTGGGAGTTGGAACGATGTTTCATAAGTAGTCTTCTCAACATCTGGAGAGCAAACAACTCTAAGAGAGAGATTGACTAACTACCTTGCCACCTGCTGTGACCAAGCCCAGTTCGCTGACGTTCACCTCAATGATTGTGCCTTTTGTCAAAACACCCAGCTGCGTATACATTGGATTTTGTGGGTTCTTCTTGACGCTAATAATAGGTAGCTGAACAGTTACTCCCAGTTCAGGGTGCTGAATTGAGCTTTAGTATGAGGTAATTAGAGCAGGATTCCGACTGACAGTAATATTTACTGTTTTATATCTGAGCCCCATAGGTCGAATAAATCTCTCATACTTGACTGGTCGTCTAGTGAAGTCTGGTCCTACGAAAGTCGGTTTTGTGACCATACGCTTCCATCCTACAGACTCATCAGTAATCGTTCTGTCTTGTATAGGAAACACCAAGTTGAAATACCCCTTTTCGCGGTTTTATTTCCAGTCTTGAGAACCTTGAACAATTCCTCCTCAGCAATACCTCTGACCTTTGGGAGTGGCACAGAAAACTTGGCTGCCTTTTCGTTTCGCCTGTTCTTTACTGCATCGAGATTAGCAAGGGCACACCGATTCGTGCTTCTGGCGAAGATGAGTTCAATATACTGACGCTACTTAGAGCTTTCGCATTCGTAGGGTTCGATCTATCGAGGAGGTATTGTGGAAGAGGAGTGCTCGTAGGTTCCACAGGTGTAGAAGACTAGACATTCCGCTCTTCGCCTTGATCTGCTTTTTGATCTGAATTTTCTCGTGGTGGCGCTTTTTATGGTGTAGCTTTGCTCGCAGGCCGACCAGCTTCTGAGCCTTTTCCGGTTCCTTATGACCTTCTCTCGCCTCTCTTTTGCGTGTTCTCTCCTCGTGGTCCAGCTTGTCCGCTCGTCAGTTCGGTATCTTCGTATTTCGGAGAGGAATCTACTCTTCGACCGTGGAGCTTCCTCCATCTTTCCATACCGTTTCGACAGATTAGTAGTTAGGTAGGTGGCTATCAGCGAATACCTACTGTTGTATGTTTTTGTAATTTTTTGAGGAGAGAAGGATAGACGAGATATGATGTGAGATTATAACAAAGAGAGAGCTATCCGACGAAAAGAATATATGTTACAGTAGTGGAAGATTTATTATACTCCTTACTCTAGCCCGATGCAAATAGATTTCCATATATATTAATGAAGATGTGAATGCGTGCTTGACCAGCTAAATACCAGCAGAATAGGTAACTGGGTTTAATGCGGGGCAGTAAATAGTCAAACCTTCAGCCCCCCTTTCTACTAAAACAAACTTCCCAGCACCGCCCCAATTCCCTCTCCCCCCTTAAAAAAAATATAGATTGACAAGGACTCGAACCTTGGACCTCGCCCTCAAAGTCTCGATAGAAAGCGACTGTAGAGGGTGAGCCCCTCAATAAACACCGAATATTTCACGGTTTCAGTCTCTTAACTACTGTAAAGGGACCCCTTGATATCTAACTTAGAGTGCGCTCTCTACCGCTGAGCTATAACCCTGCTTGTATTGTTTGTTAGTGATAAAAGGGCTTAAGTTAAATTGTAAGTTGTAGGGGGGGGGGTTGCGCGGTGGGTGATGAGAATAGAAGTACCGGTACCAACTTCGCTTCATAGCCGCACTAGATAGAACTTACTAAAGCCAGCATTAGGTATGAGATGAAATTGAGAATTTTGTTATATGTTGCTCCTCTAATATGCACGACTAACATCATCAAATTCATTCTGAATCATATCCACCCATATTGATATTTCACTTCTCATTGACTTTAATTTAATTCCTCATTATAAGATCTTTAGTTTCCGAGTGTGAACCCTGAAGCTAAATATATTTTAACTTATTTATTTTTCTTATCTTTTTTTATGTTGTACAATTTCCTTAGCTAAATCCCCAGTAAATCTACTACAAAAAACGCTTTTATAACAAAATATCTGGTGCATCTCCAAGGTATTTCTGGTATCAATAAAGTACAACTGTATAACTCTAAACAACAGCAGAAACACTTGAAAACACTACCACCAAATAATTTCTTATTAACTGCTCTTCAACCCCAAAATGTAAGGGGTTTCGCCATTTGGGATAGCGATCATTAACAGCCCGTTGTTTGCGATATTGAGGAAGAGCAGCTGGCCAACCAGGAAGTGCATTTCCGTCTTTTTTGCCCAAGAGCCGGGTATGTTTTGAGATTATTCCAAATTGTCGAAGAAAACTTCGAGTTCCTTCTCTGGTTGCAATGTTGCATGCAAAGCAGCTATCCAATATGAGGAAACACAGCCGACCAATCTGTATCCCTGAACACATCAGGAGGCAGGAAGAATAGGGTCCTGAAAACCTCAACGAAAGTGAACACACGTGCAAGAACGTACAGCACGCTAAGAAAAGATATAAGCTGCCCGACGATTATTTTCTTATTGTCGGTATGGTCAGAAAATCCCCTGAATCTCCAGCCGGTTGCTGGCGCATCCTGGCCGAGGAGTTTCCACACCAGAATGTGTCCTAGCTCGTTTCCTGAAGTAAGAAGTAGCGCTACTATCGGAAAAGCAGTGTTGAATACAGATGCCATTCTCCAGAGCAGGCGCTCTGCTGGCGTGGGAAATTCGAAGTTCCACGCGATACAATGTACCGCTCCGAACATTGTGCCCCCAATTACCGCTCCAAAGGAGAGTACTTTAACGCTCCAGGTTTGGCCACGGTCGTCAAAAGAATCAGACGAGCCACAGTTATGCAGGTTGAGATTCGGCATGTCAATGAACAGCCATTTTCCTCGCCCACCGATATGGTTTCGAAATGGACCGGCCTGGGCCAGAGTGTTCAGATCATCCGGTGTTGGATATCGATTGACATGGACGCGTCGGGGAACCTGCACATCTTGAGGTTTTGATAAAAATAGCGTGTAAATGAATGAGGCTGGTCCAGAGAAAGCAAGTACCGCAATTTCAAGCTGAGATGAAGAAACCTTTTGTATGCGTCGAACAATCAATTGAACGACAAGATATAAGATACTCGCTATAGCAGAAAGCTTGACGATATGATCTCCCTTGCCCTGATCATTCAACTCTTCGATAGTCACCGAGGGCAAACTCTCGATTATTCCGAGTTCCCGAGCCGTTCGAAGTTGCTCAGCATCGAGTATCCACTCGCGTCCTTGAAGGTAAGCTAGACTTGCTGCACGTATAGAAAAGTCTTCTGGGGAGGTGCCCGGCTTTCTTGCAAACTGGTATAATGCTTGACCGGCAATTTCCTGGTTAGTTGTCTCTTCTGAAGACTTTTCGGCGTCATTCGAATATCTCTTTCCGAGGCTCATGACCAGTGGAAATACACGAAATTTGCCGTTCCAAAAAGGGAGCGAATGAGCAATTATATCGCTAAAGCTCATGTATTCATATTTGGCGCTGGACTTTAGATTGGTGCAAGGGCAATAACGGCCAGACAACCGAATTGCACAATCATTATTGCCACTTGAAAGATTCCTGGATTTGGCCTCGAAGGTTTTGGGTTGAATAGGCAAGCTACGACTTGAGGCGTGAAACTCAGAAGATTCGTCGACCGAAGACCTTGTTGTAATGGCTGTAGAAGACGCTTTCTTTTCAGAAGATATAGGATTTTCCGCCGTCTGACCTGTAGAATGGTTTTGCTCGTTGGGATCTTTGGCCCCTTGGGCCGAGACGTCTTCGATTTCGTTGTCGCGATTAGAAGGTACCTTCCTTTCAGATGACGTGGGATTTATCGTTGTCTGGCCTGTAGAGCGTTTTTGTTCGTTGGGATCCTTGGCCCCTTTAGTAGAGACTACTTCGATTTTGTTGTCGCGATCAGAAGGTACCTTCTTTTTAGAAGATATAGGATCTTCTGTTGTCTGATCTCCAGAATGGTTTTGTTCGTTGAGATCTTTAGCCCCTTTGGCGGAGACTATTTCGATTTCGTTGCCGCCATTAGAAGGCTTTGATCTAGAATTGCGATCGAAGTAGAGAAGAAAACCTCCTATATTTGCGTAGAACCCATGAGTCATGGTCCATTCCAAGCCTTCCTTCTCTGCAAATTCTCCCATTCGGGTTTTAGAGTGTCGAGCAGAAACCCAGTCAACCAAAGCTTTACCAACAAGAATTTCAGGGGCTATAAGGGTCGCTATCATCCAAAGAAACTTATGCTTCAACATCATCATCGTTTTGCGCATCTCTCCTCCCCGCGACCGGGCTTCTGACTGCTTTGGAACCGCCAGGTGCAGGACTGACCAACTGCAGAGACCCAAGGCAGAGAGGGAATTCCATAATATATCTAGAGTTCCTCTCGAATCAGGAGACGAAACGAAATGAGCTGGGGTTGACGGTATGGAGCAGGTCGAGGAGAATGACGATTGAAAGGAAGACATTATAGCAACGAGAAACGAGAATTGGGAAATGTCAATGCCGAAGAATAGCTTAAGAGCATGAGCGCAACTTGAGATGTGTGAAGATTCCTCCCTACGTTCAAAGATTAAGGACAAACAATTTGTGAGGGCAGCTTAAAGGCACAGTGACCCCTGAATGTCGTTGTCTTAAGCACCAACATTGCAAGGCTAGAGGCCTACATGCGACCCATTTCCAACTCGCCTCTCATCAGCAACTGCAGTGAGACAGGGGGTTGTGTGTGTGGCTCAATCACCAGGGGTTTGCAGCTGATCGGCTCACTGAGAGATTGAAAGTATGTGCACACCTTGAAAACTCGGTTGGCGATAAAACATTTTTGGGCAAAAGATCTTCAAAACAGTTCAA
>JAAMPI010000493.1:0-35041 GCA_013054445.1 Cudoniella acicularis
ATAGGGGTCGAGAGTTGGACTACCGAGCACAAACCCGGCAGTTCAATTCATCGACGTGCATGCATGCATGCAACCATCGATCTCGTATTGCATCCGAACCTTAATTGATCCTAGCTTTCTTGTGGTACGTGGGTTTTGATTGGCTCGATTTGCGTGAAATACTTGCGGTGTCCGTAGTGGGTCATAAGAGGCTATATTATTTGTAGGTTGTGGGGTACAGCCAAGCGATGTAGATGATAAACACGAGGTTTTTTTACTTCTCTTTTCATGCCGAGTTTTTGCCAGAGGAGAAGATGGGGTGGGGTGTCACTGATGTCATGGTAATGGTATCAGGCGATCGTAATTGATGGGAAGGGAAGAAGTAGTGGGGAATAAATCTTTGGATAGAGATTTGTGTTAAAGGGGTAAAGGAGGCAGACTTGGGTATGAATACGAAATGCGGGTCTACCCGTGATTACCCGGGTAGCGAGTGCGGGTACAGACTCCTTGTTACCCGGAAAACTCAGATAGAATCAAGTAATTCGTACTCCGGACCAAGTCGTATTTCGTATTACTCACATCCAATCCGAAGGAGGCGCTCTGAGATGAACTAGTAGTCAGAAAGGAGTTAAAACATTTAAAAGCGCAAAAGGCAGCTAATCAATAAAGAAATATAGTACAAAATGTTTCTATTGCTTGAGAATAATACACTAGCTAACGCCTTGATCGATATCCCTGAAAAGTCAAAACCCCGCTCTCCTTTTTATAATGGATATCCTTACCGACAAAAGCGCTCCGTAAAATAAGCAACACCTCTTTGCGCTTGCTTGCAATGCTAAAACCCATAAATATTCAATACAGAAAAGTGTGGACCAAGCCCAAATGCCAACGAGGTCTAATCGCAAAAGACAACCCTAGAAACTATAGACCAAGTCCCCTAAAAGCTCTTACAAGGTGCCAACAACGGCGAAAAATAACCCGGCAAGAATAGATACCGCAGACACGAAGTAGTCGCTCGACGCACCGTTGGTCGGCACAACAGTCTGGGAAGCTGACGGCTTTGGTGATGTAGATAGCCCAGATGGGGTTGCCGATGTCGACAAGGTAGAGTTGCCCACACTTTGAAACTCAGAAGAAACGATACTTTGCGTAGAAATGATCATGGTGACAGATGGAGTGACTGAGGAGGTGACTGAAGCGCCGATGATACTTGATACCACAGAGATGCCGGAGCTGACCACGCTGGAAGCATCACCAATCACACTTCCAACGATCGAGGCGCCACGGGAAGCTTCGCTTGAGCCGACAGAGGCAATAACACTGGCATCGCTGGCGATGATAGATGTAGCTTGTGAGATGAAGGGAGCAGCGATGGAGGTACCCTCAGAGAGGTAGGGAGCAGCGGCTGTGGCTCCAACAGAAGCGGCGCTTTGGGCGAGAGAAAGAGCATATCCAGCTGCAGAGGTGGCTGAAGCAATGACATTCCTCAATTGAGGAGCAGGAGCGCGCTTATCAACCCACTCATCCCAGACAGAGGTGGCGAGGGCTTCGGCAGAAAACAGTGCAACGCTGGCAAGACTTTTTGCTTCGGCAAGGTCTGATGCCCATCGATTTCTCTTCTCGGGTTGAGCGGCACGCTTGTCCCAATCGTTGATGACAGATGAAGCGAGAGCTTCAGCGGATGACAAGGCAGCGTTGGCTAGGCTTTCTGCCTTGGCAAGGTCATCCGACCAGCGGCTTCTTTTTTCAGGTTGAGGAGTACGTTTGTCCCACCAGTCGTGCGCGATAGATGATGCAATTTCTTCTTCGGTGTGAATTTTTGATTCAACCTCTGAGACATATTGATCCCAACGGTGTGTCTTTCGCGCTTCGACATCGCGCTTGTCCCATTCCGCCGCAATAGAGGACGCAAGTGCTTCGGCAGAATGAACTTTCGATTCCGCAGCTGAAAGGTATTGATCCCACCGATGTGTCTTGCGTGCTTCAACATCGCGCTTATCCCAGTCCGCGGCGATTGAAGATGCAAGTGCTTCGGCAGAGTGAACTTGTGATTCAGCAGCTGAAAGGTATTGATCCCATCGATGTGTCTTTCGTGCTTGAATATCGCGTTTGTCCCAATCCGCAGCAATTGAAGACGCAAGTGCTTCGGCAGACGAAACGGCGGCGCTGGCGATGGACTTTGCAGCAGCGACATCATCGTCCCACCAGTGTCGTTTTTTATTGTCAATGGCGTTCTCAGCTGCAAAAGCAGAGCTGAAGATGAGGAGTAGGGTGAGTGTGTTTAATTGCATCTTGATGAGTAAAAGAGGTGAGACGTCTTAAAAGATAAAATTCGAATTTAACTTCACAATGGTCGTCGACTAGGGAATGAAGATAGTCAAGGGTGCTGAAATGAAACTGTGCAAGAGAAAATGTGAAGACCAAGAGGATGATATTGTTTGTGTGAGTATGATGATTCTGAATTGGCGGAATGAATGCGAATTATATAGAGGTTTCTTTGGAAAGTTGGTGCATTCATGAGTCGATCTGAGCTGACTATCTCAAGATATCTGACGAGTGAGGACAGCACCGTCATCAGTTTAGGGAACCACTTGATTTGAACACAGCCGTCTGAGGACTCCAGAAAAGTGTGAAACAACTCTTCGGAATTAGGCTGACCATTCGAACTGATTGATGATCATGTTGGTTGTGGCTCTTTCTGTTGAGGGGAAAAATTGCCAAGCACGTGACTAAAAGTGTCAGACGAGTCAAAGTTTGGGATTTCTTACTGCCATACACAAACGCGTATAATCCTCAATACCATAATACGATTGGCGAATTACGTGTAACTGATTGAAAAAGAGTGTAGCCAATCAGCCTTTGGAGAGCGGCGGGACTACACAGTATTATGGGGAAAGGGCTGATGATGTGGTGTCAGATGGCCAGTCATTCCTGTCAGATATACACAGCGTCGCACATAAGATGCCGATCACCAGCCTCAAAGCCTTGCAAAAGGGTCTTGGCACATTGAAATTACTATAGAAATGCGCTATGTAAAATTTAAAGGAATTGAAACGCCTGAAACCATCGCAAGAAATGGCGTAGCAATTCTGAAATAGCGCTCTACTTGAAGTAGAGGCCAACAACCTGGATACACTTCAATAAACCAGCTTTATGCACTCACCATCAGGTATCCAAGAAATCCAAAAATGCGTAACACATCCATGACAGCATTTCATTCCTCCTCGAGCTCTAGAAAAATTTATGCGTACGGAGTAGCACCACTCGGTACTACTTCTGCATTTTCAAAAGTGTCAGAAATCGTCGATTCGAAAATAGCCTGCTAGGCGTTCGCGCCCTTAAAAACTTATTAATTGAATGGATAACCTTCCATTACCATAGCATAATCTCTAGAAGAATTGTATCTGGCTATATAGACGGGTCTACCTTGATATTCCACTGATCTATAAAAACATCCCAGATCGTGGTTACCAGGTTCTAGACTCCAGGTTCGCTTTTCCAATCAGAGTAAGGGGATATAGATATTTCAATTGGGCCATTAGGACGTCCTTTATCCATTGTTGATGAGCCATCTAACGTTGATCGAAACGACGAGCGGAACGTAGGCTGATCAAGCTACGGGAATGTTTCGCTGGAAGTGACGCAAGGCCTCTCGATATTTTCCAATAAGAAAGCCTTGGGTTCAGTCTTCTAGGCTTGTGCACTCCATGTTATCAACGCCGAAAAATATATCTGCCACGGATCTGCTTCGATAATTCGGCTTGGTCTGTGACGCCATGCTGCTCATTCTTGGGCGGTTCAACATCGATGATCTATGCAGATAGTGAGGAAATTGTCGATCATTCCGTGCAGCTGCCAGTCTGCCATCATTTGTGCATATTCGAAGATTCGAGAGTTCAACGAGTCGCATTTCCGACCCTAGTGCTCTGAAGTTTGCAGACAGCTCTTAACTTAACATCAACGGTTTGGAAATTCACTCGCGTCTCGAGGAAGCATTGAAAACGGGTGCGCAATTCCATTAGCGAAGACCTAGATATTCCGCGAAGCCATTCTCAGTTCGCTAGCTAGATGATTGTCTCGGTGCTGTTGAAGTGCTGACTGGAAGATTCGCGGAAGACTGGGCTCCATCCTGTCGCATTTGCAGTGACCTAGCAGGTTTTGGGGATAGCTTCGGAAAGTAATAGCTGACCTCAAGTTCTTGAGGATCGAGGTTTGCGATGTGTTGAGATGTGTTGAGATGTGTTGAGATGTTCTAGTTTCGTTGTAATGGTGGTAAATTAAGGTGTCTGTTGCGAGTCAAGAATTATGTAAGGATTGGCGACGCTGTGCTCGAAACAGAATTGGCGATCCTACTTGATGCTGATAAGTCTCAAACGAAACTTGACCTTACCAAAATCCCTTTCCGTCTTTTGACCCGAGTATTACTGGTCTAACCTATTCGCCCTGCCCAGAAGTTTGTTTGGGGAGGGGGACAAGCGCAAGTAAAAGAGCAAGAACTTTACCAAAACTCTACCATGATGTAGAGGAATTTATTGAATAGAATCCTCTAAGAACGAAATCAGAACTATTCAGCCGCTAGAATTAATATAAGTTGAAACCTTCCGTTGTTAGAAAGTCAAAGACTTTTTGAAGTTGTTTACGCTCGGTCCCCCAACAAACTTCTGGGCAGGGCGATTAAGCTGAGAACTGAGCCCTGACCGCACTCAGATCAGCCTGAGCATCAGTTAGGAGGTCCTTTTCGGAACCTCTCGAAAATCGGCTAGTTTCCCTGTTCTAATTGGTTGTTTATTTGACGAGATTGCGGCAGTGCATCATCGCTTGCAACAGCATGGAGGGAACTGTACCAAAAGTCAAAAGTCTCTGCCTCACTGTCCGCCTCATTACCGCATCTCGCGACGCACTTCTCAGCCTCCGCTCCGCCCACCACCTCTAACCTTAACTTTCCGCTGAGACTTGGACGCTTGGGCACGAATCTGCCTCCTGGGTAGACTCCACTATACGGGTCTGCTATAAGACTATTCGATATAGAGTAGCCAATCCTCCGCACAAAGTTGTGATACCCCAATCATTTGGAGAGATCGCTGGTTCCAGTGCAAGTAGCGATACATTTTATTTGCGAGACTTCCTTTCTTGATGTACACCGTTCTTGCGCAACATGACGACTCGGGTCACTCAAAGCGGAGCATTGATGTTTCCAGAGTACGATGGCCTTGATGGGGCCAAATCCTTGGCCAACTCGCAAACAAATGGCCGACCGGCACTGCCTCACAAAATTATAGAGAGGGAGAATGGTTCAAAGGAACGTGTTGCATGTGTGCAGGAAATCGTACCCCCTGATGAGAGCCTGATTTCTCCTCCAGTTGGGCAATTTTCGCCTCAAGAGAAACAAATTCCACCCTCTCCTGAACCACAGATTCTTCTGGGCGTGCAAACTGCCTCACGGAACTCGGATTTCCAAGAAGTTTGGGAAGGAATTATGGAGGGAGTTGGAACAACTGAGATGCCACATAAACAGACAGCAGTTTTAATGATCTCCTGGGAGGACGGGCTCGACGATTTAGACACAGCCGCAGAAGTCAATGACCTCAGTGACGTCTTCACAGAGAAATTCCGGTACACTGTCGTTAAGGAGCGGTTAACTGCGGAAAAGTTGCCAGCTCATCAGCTCTCAAAACATCTCGCAAACTTCATCTTTGAGTATGATAGCGAGTCAACTCTTTTGATTATCTACTACGCAGGTAAGATTATATTCTCACATTCCTTTAGTAGCTCAACCAATCTCTGACTACCATCAGGACATGGAACTCCGGGAAAGCCGGGCGAACTCCATTTTACTAGGTAAATGGAGCCTCTTTTACGTTAGTTTTCGTGGCTACAACTAATTATAATCCAGCAGCAGTATTCCGCTAAATAAACGGTCTGCAAGAAACTCAATTCCTTGGCATAGCACAGAGCATCAACTTCAAGGAGTTACAGGAGATGTTCTATTGATTTTTGATTGTTGCTATGCCGGCAACTTGGCATACTACCTAGATAAGCAAAGAGGGTATTGGCCAACGAAGAGCTTCGAATTCCTTGCTGCATGCAAACAAGATAAGCAAACTCACCCGCCGGGGCCGAAATCTTTTACGAAAGCACTTATCTGGGCCTTGGAGAGATTATTAAAGAGTCGTGTAAAATTCACAACCCACGAGCTTCAGATGGAAATCGAGAAGGCACCAGGGTTTCCGAAATCCCAGCACGTTCAAGTCCTAGATCGTGGCGATCCGTGCGACCAGCGACTAGTACTTGCGCCATTGCCACCACATTCTAGCGGCATGAACTCAAACGGCACAAACCAAGACCCTCCAGCACATCAGCCCAAGGAATTCTTCGATCTCAGATTCTGGTATTTGAAAAGCCCTGATAACAAAGAAGTCGCGGAGGTTGCGAACATCTTCAAGAAACTGATTCTTGATGATAAGATTCATGCGAATCGCATAGCTTGGATCCGTTTTGGGGATGTTAATCGTCTCCGAAATATTGTTGACAAGTGGAGAAGCCTTCCAGCAAGGAAATCAAGGACAACACCACAATCTTTGACGCTCGAAATTCCCCATTTTGACCAGGGTCATCTTCAATCACCGCAAACTCCGGCAAGCCATTCTGGAAGCTCGAGCATGTCCGACAACCACATGGAGAAAAGCGAACATTTTCGAGGTCAGAACGGCACTCCAGTACCACAAGCGTTGCCCCAAGATCATAAAATATCAGAAACAGAAAAGAGTAACTTGTCCAGTGAAGCTGTCATGGAGGCTAATTTTTCGAATACCTCGGTTGCAATTCCTCGCCATAGTCAGTGGGTGCATCCAGGCGTACTATTATTATTTACAGCGCTCTGCTTTTACGCATGTACCTCTTACCTGTAATCTTCATTTTTGATGGATATTAATTCATTTGGATCTTTTTGGGGCTATTACAACAATAGACTGCGTGATGGGTAACCCACGGGTACCCGTTCGGCCGTGCTTCTCTTTTGTTTCTAGGCTAAATTTGATACGGATTTTTGGACAGAACTAGAAATTTCAAGCCTATTACGAAAATACGATATTTATTAAAAAAAACCCTTAGGGCTTTACCCGACGCACGGCTAGGCACGGACCAACTGGTCCGTGTACGGGTACCCATCACGCAGTCTATACAAGAGTGCTGATACCAGTTGACTTGTACAAGTGTTTAATTAAATGTTGAGCAATTTTCTGTTCTTTTCCCTCCATGATATATCGATTACATGTTCCCCAATCTCTTTGTAGCAATACTTCATGCTTCGTGCGCAGATCAAGAAAACATTTCCTGCTAGTTTTTACCACTTCCCTTCATTAATGATGCCTTTTTCTCAAAACCTCCCCGATTATTGATCCTTCCTTCAAGAGGTGGATGAAAGTTGGCCTATATTCCCAATGAAGACAACAAGCACCGCACAATATCTACGTAGTCCATTGTCAGTGTTGCAAGCCATAAGGTAGGAAGTAAGTACTATCGCTTACCCTGCGGCAGCAGCGAGAACTTCATGGCGTCTTGCGCGCGTGAATAGAGACAGAACCACAGAAAACACCAGCGTAAATACCAAAAGCAGACCAATAATGACTGCAGTCCTGGTGTTAGTGAAGTTAGCTGTACGAGTAAGTTTCCAGAGGATATAAACTGGCACAATCAGAAGCGCGAGAATCATAAGTGTAATCAGGAGAGAGACCACGATGTTGATACGCTCCCTACTGTAGAGTATTATGTTCGTTGCTTTGGGGTCAGTTTTCTGGCGAAGGTTCTCATCGCTAAAAATTTTCTAGGGAATATTTAGTAACGATATTAAATATTGAATCCGGCTGTCCAAGCTTACTCGGATCAGAGGACATGAAAGCTTCTGCAGAATGTCCTCAATGACCGCGTCCAACCACGCATTCTCCCGGCCCGGCTTAAGAGTTATAATATCTTCTTTACGGTAGATGTAACTTTCTTTGTTACATAATGGAGCGGTACTGTTGAAGTAATTCGTCACACTCCGGTAGTCTCGATGTGAGGCTCGATTAAAGCCAGCCAACTCACGCGCAGATTTGAGAAGATCGGCTGTAGATCTGATTAGTTTTACGCGTCAGTTGGTGTGAAAACTTTGCTTACCATATTCCTGAAAGGTTTTGGTAATGTTCTGAATGAGTTTCCTGCGGTCCTCATTCTCTGCGTCGTCCCTCTGTCTCATCTTCAATTTCTTTGGCCGTGTTTTTGAATCCTTCTGGTCCAATTTATCAAGCTCCTCTTCAAGCTCTCTTAATTCGTCTTGTTTGTACAGTAGTGCTCTAGCTTGCAGAAAACCGAATCGTCGATAGAGCATAAAGTTCTCGTCACTGTCTAGAAAGGCAGCCAGTCTAGGATATCCTGCTGGGCATTCCTCTACTACATGTTATATGTCATTAGTTCTTGCAAATTTTGATCTAGATACTTACGGCTGCGGACGATTAGTCTTCTACCCTCAACAGCATCATTTTGTTTCTCGCGAATAAATAGTTGCTGGATGCGGCTTATAACACTAGGTCTAGGTTCGCGCAGCTGGTGTTGAGAAATTTCTTGGCATTTAGTGAAGCCCAGACTAATACAATGGTCATAATACACATACCAGGCTCCAATTCCGTATCAGGTTTCGATAACTTTGTGATTGTCATATCCGTGGATGTCGGGCTTGGAACCGAGAATGTGACCGGCGAGGCCGCCTCGCCTTTCTCCATAACATCGTCAATATTCATTTTCTGAGACATCTTCAAATTAACCATAAGAGGTAAAATGAGATGAAGCAGTTCTGGGTTGACAATTTCAATCAAACGAGGAAAATCGCATTATTATCAGCACTATCTCCCTTCTTGAATCATCAACTAATCCAGCCTCGTAGGCACATTTTCTAGCGGGCGTTCGTCACCCACAATTTCTCAACCCCCATGGACAAAAGGCGCTTTTTTTTATGCACATCAATTAAATCGGTAAGCAGAAACGACATCCGATTCGCTAAACTCCTACAATGTAATACACACACCTGACAACGGACTCATCGCAACACCATCTCCGCGCGCCTGGTAATCTTCACCGAAACGCCGAGTACTATGCATCCATTATTTTGCATTCAGATGTTTCTCTTCGATCCACTCCCCGTCCTTGTACCATGTTCCATCTCTTAGCTTCAGGCGATATTCGATTTGCTGTTTTGTTGGGTTCCATTGCCCCGGGGAAGCTATAACGACGACTAGATTGGTTTTGCCTTGCCTGGGGTCTTCATATTCGATGAAGGCTTTCTCCCCTTCGTCGTACTCTGGCTCCGGCTGCTGCAAATTAATCTTAAGTGAAAATGGGTTGAAATGATTTGGGAGTCAAATAACATCGAATAACCTACTGTGATAATTATACCCGTACCGACAAATGATCTCATTGGTCTGTTATCATCCTATGTTTTCCATCAGCACGCAGTTTTGAGAGCGGACGAGAGCTGTTTACTTACATCTTCCTGATCATCTCGCACCACATTCAGCCTAGCCTCTCCGACCATCGTGGCGAGATGAACTAGCGGTTATACGGATTAACAAGTAAACACACTTTGAGCGAAGGTTTCTGAAATCTGCCTCGTCGTAAAGCAATATCCCGAAAATCACGATCAGAAATCAGGTCAACGAGGGCTAGGCAGACTCTGAGTCGGGCGATGCAATGAGTTCGATTGGCCGACAATGGAGAAAGTCCGACCAAATCAGACTGCCAATGCCTCGAGCTCAAACGAGGACTCTGGGAGCCAAGCTCAGGTTGAATCGGCCGTGAATGAGAAATGCAACGATAAGCTGTGAGAAAAACCAGTAGTTTTTGACTGTGTTAACAGACAAGCAACGAGGGAGGCCCAATTGCCACAAGTTATTCAGCCTCACTATGAGTCACCATTACATGATCGCGTCCGCCTCGTTATAGAAAACCGCAAAGCAGGACAAGGCTGTAGAAGGGCGATCAAGGTGGTGCTAATCACGTGATTATAGCCATTTGATAGTTTCGATATATACTAAGAATAAGAAAACAAAACAATTAGAGTTATTTATTATTAGAGTAAAGCTTTATGGCTAATTTAAGACAGTTATTTTAATTTAGATTATTATAAAAGCCTTTTAATAATGATATGTGAGGAGGCGTTGGTAGGTAAAGAGGTCACGTGTTGGAGGAAAAGGATTCAGTTATAGAACTAATTTCTGGCCCCGAGGGGGTCTAGAGAAGCCCCCTTTTTATTAGCTATCTGCTTCTGATAAGGGGCCGGTGCTCAGGCCTAATTAATAATAATCAATGGCATTATCCGACAACCCGTGCCACGTATCAAGCACCCAAAACTATGATCCTAGATGTCGGAGGTTTGCTACCGACACGGCCACCCAAGCCAGGTGATAGACGCCACCTAGCAGGTAAGCGAACCACATCACATTTTCCTAAGAACGGCCTCGATATCGTATAACCGTCCGCTATCGTTCGTTTGTCCCTTAGTAGTCGTATCGATAGGTACCTTTAGCGATACTAGCTCGAGGAGAGATTTATAGAACATAGGATAGACTCTTATTTTCCTTAGCAGGGATAGTGTCACGAATGCTTATCACGTGCAGGCCCAGGTCCATTAAATGGAAAGACCTGCCATGGTTGAAAGAAAGGATCCTCCTTTTGGCTGAAGAAAAGCTCTCCAGGGGCTTTGGCAGCGTTTATTCCATAAGGTGTGACGACATTGATGGGTAATACCGAAGCTTGAAGACTGATATTGACCAGGTATCGGAATCTAAAGCTGCTATTTTGCAGATGAAAACGCTTATTTTGCGTCTTATTCACGAACATCGAAAACCAGGAACCGGATGAATAAATGGGAAGTATGACGGCGAGAAAGGAGCCCATAACCTGTATCAACAACTCCGAGCCCCTGGCTGACACAAAGTTAGGCCTCTTTCACTGCGGCCGTTCCATCACAATCTGGAACCGCCCCTATGCTCGGAACACGAGGCTGCCAGAATTGACTCCTCAGGATCTTCTTGCCCCTCCTTTTCGCCAAGATAGCGATTTCAAGCACCCAGATCGGGTCTTTAGGAAGGATTTGTTAAGCGAGTCAGGGGAAGAGCGGGGCTGAGATGCAGGGGGACTTCCCCAAAACTTCTGAGAAGCTTTTTTGAGGCAGCTTTATGCCACACTTTTCACAACTACGCCCTTGTGGCTTAGATTCCAATTTCCAGCAGAAAATTGGAAAGTGGCGAAACCAATCCTTATTTATGCATTGTTGATTAATGGTAAGGGAGGAAAAAATACGAATTAGGCTTGTACAATTCGGAGCCCAAGACCTCGCCAAGTCCATCATACTCACATCGAAAGCGAGTTCTTCCCTCAGCCTCAAATATTGAGAGCAACTTTGTTAGAGATCTTGGTAGATAAAAAGATTCTAATTAACTGGTGCAATAGGCTACCTTGTGGGCTTTACATGACCACCACTGAAGCAAGGTATCTCTCCTTAATTCTTCTACAAAACATCAGTCAAGTCTGATAATATTTCTGGTTCGCTTCAGTCAGACCTAGCATCTTAATGCATTCTCGTAAGGAAGCTAGAGAGCCAAGTTTGGTAAGGTCGCTGGTGTGGATGAGGATGTCGACTAAGGGTATGGTGGATCTGGAGAGGGAATGTTTGTGTGTCTGAGATGATCATTACGCGTATGGGAATGGTATCGGGGCCATGATTAAGAATTTTGTAAAGCGATTCGAGTGGATATCTTAAGATTTGTTGTTGGGCGAGTGTCTTTAGATTTAGCTTTTTTTTTTTCGAGTTGAATTTCGGATTCCCTCTTTTACGCCTTTTGACGAGCGCTTTGGGGGTCGGTGTTGAGGGAAAAGAAAAGGAAACAGGAAAGAATCCGAAAGATGCAGAGGTGTCATAAATATATCGAAATTTCAAATTTTAGACTTTGACTACCATGAAGCATACTTCATCCAAACTAGCAGATTACTTCATTACCGAACTACAACTCACGCGACCACAGGTTTTCAAGCTCGGTTCATGTTTGCCGCCTCGAAGCAGAAAACAACTTTCTACCTCGTCGTGACCCATGGCTATGCGAACACAGGAACTATTTATGTACAGTACAAGGGTTGGCATGCGCTAGCCATCGGAATAAATCAAATCAAAAGTATGTCGACCTAGGTATCTTTTCAATTAAAACCTGTATTTTAATTCTCTATTTGTTTCAGTTCGGTGCTACTTTTCATTCAGGTAACTCCGAAGCTTAACGGCCCCACCTCGTCTATAAATAGGGGTAAATAACCCCACTGTCAAAGCGCTCACTAGGCAACCAAAACCCCAACACGTCCACTTCACATCTACATATTTATCTATCTCTTTCAACACCATGCAAGATGCAGTCCGACCAACCGCCCAGGCCTTCAAAGCAATATACGAGCGTGGTTACCACACCTGGTCTAACCTCCACCAAAAAACAATCACGGAAGCCTCGCCTCCATGGCTTGAATATCTCCTTCAACTCGAAACCGCATTCCCCCATCACCCCTCCTTTCCGGATAATCTTGCACTAGGCGCATCGTTTTCAAACACCGTGAATGCAAAAGGGATATCTGCATGGAATACCGGCACCTCGCCAGGAAATTGCGATTTACCGCCTTTTGAGCGGGAATTTCGCATCCCAGTCGCCTCAGATCGTCCTGTTGTTATCGAAATTGAAGATCTGAAACCGGATTCGGTTGTATTTTCTAGATGTCTTGGTGAGGAGGGTAATGATCATGTTGCTTTGTTGATACTTGCTTGGACTTATGTGCTTTCTGCAAGATGGGCAGAGATTATTCCAGGGGTGTTGGGGCCAGAGTATACTTCTTGGGAGGCCGGTTGGGAAGAGGAGGGTAAAGCAGATGAAAGTGAGCGAGCTTTTACAGCCATAACGACTGTGGATCTGGGCGATATTGACGACGACGCCGCGAGATGGTGGTCAGCGGTCCTGGCTGTTGAAGGAGGTTGGAAAGCATGTATACAAAACGAGAAGGGTCATATTTTGCACTCACCCTGGTACACAAAGCTCATCTCAGAACACCGCTTTATACTTTCCCGCAGCCTTAAATGTAGCCTACCTCAAACTCAATACCACGCAGCATCATTCACGACCGCTTTACACTATCTCTCCTCCTACTGCGACTTTCACCAAGTAGTTGAACAAAGCCACGCCGCCCTAGCCTCAACATTACTTCTCCCCGTCGCTTCATACGACAACAGTACAGTCCGTCTACCAACTCCACGCCTAGCCCACCTAAAATCACCATCCACCCATCCAACCGTCCCCCAAACCAAAAAATTCAGACCGTGGCACACAAACCTCCCCCAACTCGACAAACTCCTGACACTCAGCTGCAACGCTACTGGGACCAAAAGCCTCCTAACAAGCATTTTCTACTCTCCCTCCATACCTTGCAATACCAGCGGCGCCTTCCTTCGTGGCACTTTCGCATTTCTCAGCTCGGATTTGATGCAAGACCAACATCTCCTCCTTCTCACGTTGGCCAAAAGAGACCCAGCATTATCATTTCTCTGGTTCGGTGCCTTCCTAACAGGCACACACAAAAAAAGCACTACAAGAAGGGCGCCAAAGCTGGTGGAAAATAGACCTTCATACAGCTGCTTGGACTGGAACACTCATGTCTTTTATACAAGAACCTATTTCCCAAGTTCCGCTTGATAAGGCAGAAATTTCCCGCGCAGATGAGGCGAGATTGTTGTATCTATGTCATGAGCAAAGTTACACGATCACGCCGCTGTTTCCGTGGGAGCCATTCGGTTCCACAGCGTTGACAGATGTTAACATCGACGTTCGTCAACATGCACGCTGTGGAACTAGCCATGGGCTCGAATACGCCGGCTTGAGCTGGCGCTGTCGTGATACTCACCCCACCTCTACTACTTATTTTCCAAGAATCCCAATCCCTTCGCGCGCTAAGAATGGACTCCCAGTGTTAACAGAGACCACAAATATCTCCATCCCTTACGAAAAACTCGACGAAGACGAAGATGACGAGAATTCAGAAATGGTAACAAGAAATATCTTCACCTGGCTACGTGACGAAGACGGTTTTCCTATCGCGGAAAGGGCTATTCGTGAACATGACTGGATTGACAATTTAACCGATGACGACGACGACAATGATGAACCGGTTACAGGCCATGCGAAGTCATCAGTTGGAGGCAATTTGCATGGCTGGCTATTGAAAACGATGACTGGACGGTGTAATTCGCTGTGAGGGAGAAGGAGGAGGAATTAAAAGCGGATGAGAGGGGAAGAAAACGTGGTACACCAACCAGTGCGGAATAGAATTTGTGACGCACGAGCGAGACTGTCATATAGGATATCTATTAAAATACGAGTTAAAAACTAACAACAAATTATTTTCTTATAAAAATATTAACTGTTGATACCGAATTTTCGCCTATTTATTGCCTGGGCTTTTCTTTGTAAATTCGAGCTAGTTTTGGTGTTCCCAAAATGCGTCACGAATTCTCAAAACTGATGATAAGGCTTTTTGATACCTTTATCTTAAAACTCTCTAAATTTTATTATCATTAAAGAATTCTAGCTCGAGATATTAGTAAATAAACATTTTTTTTTCCCTAATAGTTTGTCTTATAAAACAGGAGTTTAGCTTATTTGCCCATAGTAAAGCGGAAAGTTAGATAAACATAATTTCTAAGATGTTATGAGTTAGAATAGAGTCTTAGGTGCAATTTTATGTATTTTAGAAAGAACTTTACTTTGTAATTATTTAATAATATATTCTCTAAGATAGTGATTTTTGGTTGGGGCTTTGGCCAGGGCATGTCCCGGGTACACGAATAACGAGCCTGGCTGCAGAAGTCTGTATCTTATAGGGCATTTTACTAGTAAATCGAAAATCGAAAACTTTAAAAACATAGTTAATAGGTAGTATCTTTACCTTCTAAAACTCGCGATTATTTATATCATAAACTATAATTGTTTATAGTTATTTTATAATTTTAAAGTGATCGCGATAAGTTTAGCTTTTAGAAGCCTAAAGGTGGGTTCGCGAAGCCTAAAAATTGGTTAAAAATGCCCTGTAAGATACAGACTTATGACCCCAGGCTCGTAACTTTACAGCGCTTTCCATAATCCGCACGGGCCTCCTGGGCACACACCTGGTTATAAATTTTGACTTTTCCCCTAGAGATTTTTATTCAAAATAAATTATACTGGAAGAAAGGTAAATACCTAGAGATAGTAAATATATAGTTTTTAAGTCGTACAAGCTTATTATAGCTGAATAATTATAGGATCTTTATACGTGAGGAGTATTAGCGCACGAAAAGAGTTAGGGGGAGTCCCGCGCTAATTTACGGCGATTATTGAAAGCAGTGTAGTCCCTACCCCACAACCTTTCCCAGAATCGTGGCTGTGCAAAAATACAGCCTCATTCGCACCTCCCATCATTTCCTACCTCTCCCAACTTTGCTACCTTTAAAACTAAATACATGATTCCAACTATTTCATTCTCTTGTCAAGCCTCAACAGACCACTCATCTGTGATCAATCACATCTCAAGGGTTGTGCACATATCGCGGAGGGGCCTAGACAGCCTAGAGAGTTGAGATCCCCAAGATGGACCCGATTACTGCATTCTCTGTAGCGGGCACTGTCATTCAATTCGTCGACTTTGGAAGCGAATTATTATCTGGAGCTCATGAGATCTACAAATCCACCGCTGGATCGCTGACCGTGAACGAAGAATTGGAACTTGTTACCGCAGACTTCAGGGCTGTCGTGCTCAGGCTCGAGCACCTTGCACCTCACTCGGAGGATGCACGGACACCAGAAAATCACCAGTTCCAGCAAGGAATGGTCAAAATATGCGATGAAGCAAAAGTCCTCGCCACAGACGTAATCAATCGACTTGAAGAATTTAAATTAAAGGCCAATGTCAAAGGTCATAAACTCATCTGGGCCAGTCTCTTTCAGGCAGTGAAGATTGCTTGGTCTAAGGATGAGCTGGATTCTGTTGTCAAAAGACTGGAAAGTCTCAAGAGTGCCCTGCAGAACCGAGTTCTATTAGCCCTAAGGTCAGTTTTAAATGCATCATGACAATCTCTAAGCTAACTTTACACCAGTGAAAAGATGGAGCTCCATTCAATCCAAATGTCCGAAAGATTTAACAGTCTCGACCGACAGACCCAGCAAATAATCTCTGCCCTCGTCAACGGTCAAAATATCACCAGAAATCAGGGATCTGACGAAGCTGTAAGAACCACCGCTGCCCTCAGTCAAATTTTATGCAGATTCCGAGTCGAGAATTATGAAGAGCATCGAAAGACCCGTGCTATGATAGTTGGAATTGACAAAGGAAATATCATCCCAAATATAGAACTCTTAGATGTCCCACCCGACGAAGAAATCCAGCTCAGAAAACAAGTAGGAACGCGGGTCTTACAAAGTCTACATTTCTCGACTATGGATTATCGAATCGAACAAATTGCAGAAGCCCACCGCTCAACTTTCAACTGGATATTCAATGAAGAAGCTAGTAATCAACACCACTGGTCGAACTTCTCCGAATGGCTTCAGACTGGTGAAGGCGTGTATTGGATGAAAGGCAAAGCAGGTTCTGGGAAATCTACCTTACTGAAGTACATCTACGAGGATCCCAGAACTTTTCAACTGCTCAGTGCTTGGGCAGGGACCACACCTTTATATCTCAGCTCCTTTTTCTTTTGGGCCGCTGGGAGTCCCGAACAAAAGTCGTTTACTGGTTTATTGAGAGGACTCTTATTCGAAATTCTCAATCAGCAACCCGAGCTCATACCGATCGCATTGCCCCAATCCTGGGCCCGAACTTATTCCCATATAGTGGGTGATAAAGCGGGAATCCTAAATGGGGCTCTCAGTTTACGGATGCTCAAGGAGGCGTTCACGCTTCTTATGACCCAACATATCGTCCAGTTCAAGCTATGTCTCTTCGTCGACGGACTCGATGAATTCGATGGTGACCACGAGGAGATGGCTGAATTTTTCAAGACTTCAACTTCCCCGTTTTTGAAAGTATGTCTGTCTAGTAGACCTTGGGTGGTTTTTGAGGATTGCTTTAGGGACTCTCCAGGATTGCAACTTCAGGATCTAACGCGGCCTGACATCGAGCAGTATGTAGGCGACGTGCTGATCCGCCATACTGCATTTCAAAGGCTATCTACAAAAGAACCAGACTCCACTAGCACCATAGTCGAAGAAATTACGGAGAGGGCTGAAGGGGTGTTCCTGTGGGTGTTTTTGGTCGTCAAATCTCTCCTCAACGGTATTCGGAACCAGGATGCCATGTCGGATCTACAGCGCCGTTTACTTGAGCTACCCAGAGAGCTTGAGCCTCTGTACAATCACTTTGTTGGATGCATCGAACCTATTTATCACCCATGGGCTTCCATGGCTTTCCAGGTAGTACGAGCCTCTCAGGAATCTGATCTTAAACCAAAAAGTCCTTGTTCAATCCTAGGCCTGTATCTGGCAATAAACGGGGATCTCGACCTAAAGACGGTAAAACACTGGACACGCTCTCATATCCTCTCCGAGTGTCGCCGTGCATCAGTTCAATTAACAGCGCGCTGTATGGGGCTGTTGGAGACCGGAAAGTCGCCTGATGGATTTATGTTCAGCGGTCCGAGAGTCAACTATATTCATCGAACAGCAAAGGATTATCTTGCGAAGCCAGAGGTATGGCAAACTTTTATCCGCCATACCGAAGGCACGTTTAATCCAGATGTGGCAATTGCAAAATCATGCGTTCTTCAGCTTGGAATTATTTCTTCTCAACCAGCACACCCACAACATTGGAAATGGTCTCGGGATATTGCAATAAATGCAGTGTTCCACACATCTTCTGCAGAACGTACATCTAATAAGGTTCCCCAAGGAACTTTAGATGATCTTGATCAGTTAATGTGCACGATCCGTAGCACTAGTGAGAGCGAATTTTCCGCCACGAATTGGACCATCTGTCTCACAACTATCGACGACAAGACCTGCTACCAAACCTCGCCTTTTCTCAAGCTGGCGATTTGCTTTGGCCTGACGGAATATATTCGATGTAAGCGGAACGAGATAGAGACTCTTATCCAAGGCCCATTACAAGGCACTGATTCCAACCTCCTTTGTTACGCTATTCCGACGGGGCGGTCCCGCTTCGAAACTGTTCAACCGTCAATGGTTGATGTTCTTCTTGCAGCGGGCGCCAATCCTAATTCTCCAGGCCATCATGGGGAGAGTGCTTGGCGTGCGGCACTTCGTTATGCTCATGGACTAGGCGATTCTCAAATGCGGAATAATACGAAGGTGATATTAAAGGCTTTTCAGATCCTCACGCTCATGCTGGGTTCTGGAGCTGATCCTAGAGAAGCTATCAAAGTGGCTGATTCGTGCTGCTTGATCAATGCTTCTGAGAGGACCTTCACAGTAGAAGACTTCCTCATTGAAATGAGAAAGAGTCAAATTTGGGTTGGCAGCCTCGAGCCTCCAGAGCTCACTGCTCTCTCCGTAGCTATTAAGAGTGCATTTGAATGTAAGGGCGCAAGGGGGGCAAGCGACTCAAAAAAGCCAAAAAGGAGGCTTGTTCGAAATTGGTTAAAGGTGCTCGTTCGAGAGAAAGCTTTACCGAAGAGGTGAAAGTCATCATCTGAACCTAGAGTATCTAGAACAAAATCTCGACGAAGGATCCAGCTCTATCAGACAAACTTAGCAATGTTATTTCTGGAGAGGAACCAGGGCCTTCTACTATTCTGTTGGCGACGGCTGAGGAAGCTGTAGCGAAGGAGGGGCTCGAGGATGAACTGGAGGCGGTAGAGGTGGGAAGGATAGTGGTGTTGGAATAAGTTGCGGCTGTATTGAAGGATGTGGTGTGGAGGATATGCTTCTGGTAGATGGGGCCCGTAGGCACAGACAGAAGGGGTGATGCTTATTGTCGATGGCGATGTAAATGTCTGGGATAGTGGGGTCGCCGTTTTCGACTGGGACGAGGACACTGTGTCTGTTTAGTTAGTGAGGTAAAAGGAATGAGGTTGGAGAAGGGGGAGGCGAAAGAAAACGGGAATGGAGAAAAAAGGACGTAGAACTAGAAATAATATAAGGGAGGGCTGAGCATCGCGGAGATAGCCGTGGCGAGAACAGAAACAAATACAAAAGAATGTAAATTGTATTATTTATTACTCATTCAAATGAGTGTAAGCCGCATAATAGCTAGATGCATGAACGAAGTTGCGATCGCAAACATCAAAATAAAGATAAGGAAATATAATAACACTTAAACTCGTATCTTCTAGGCACTGTGAGGTTGATAAAAAGGTAAAGGACAAAAATTAATAATCTTCCCTCTGGCTTGCTAAGTAGGCATCGAAAGGGTGTATCCAAAGTGCGAAGTATCATGAAAGGAGCATAATCTTCAAGCAATGTCTCAATATGCGAAAATACGGGACGAAACATCCCACAGTCCGTGTCCTCTACTTCTTCTATGAAGTAACCTTGAAGTCAAAGAGACAGACAAACGGTCACGAATCACTAGATTCCCAGCACTCACCTCATCGTGTTTATTCTCAAAATGTACGCATGCTTAACAATTATCGAAATTTCGTTTTCGCTTCACGAAAACTTGCATTGCGCTAGATAACTTCATGGTTTTGTTTGACTTGAAAATGCTATCTCGTGCAGTTTGTTTGAATTCTACTCTCAATGGGCTCATCATTCTGGTGAGGAGTGGTGGGGTAGAAATTATATATTATAGTGGTGAGACGAATCAGCAAAGGGCATCTGAGGAAAAGCACAACAGTGGCAGCGCCAGTCTACTGGCGCTTTTGAATGCGTTTTTGGTGTTTTCTGTCTCTACAAAATATTGGATCGCGGGTTGAGGGTCGACTCCTCTTGGCGCCCAAGGATTGCAAGTAGAAAAATAGCGAAAACTCCTAATATTTCGCACAGGCAGAAAATGTATCTGGGAAAAAGTCGAATATCGACTTCCAGCGCTCTAACTCGGGGTGGCCGAGACAATACTTCTCGACTCAATTGGTATCCTTACTGGGTGAAAGCAACACATTTGAAAGCAAAGCGAGGGCAGATTAAAATGAGCATTTGTCTTTCTCACTTGAGGATTTCTTTGAAACCCGGTTTTAGATGTACTCGAGTTGCGTCATAAAAACTGGACGAATATGTCTACCTAGGCATTTCGCCAACAAGATGATTTGAAATTGTGTTGTGTGGTGCGAAACTCATGGAATTAATCCTATGATATCGTCTAAATCCTTTCCACGGTCAACACCGCCCCCAGTTCCACCCCGTACAAGCGCTCTTCCCGTTTATAACTCGTTGTGCTCCTGTCCATCATCATCTGTGTCAGCAATTACGACCTTAACGGCCTCGGCGGCCTCAGCAATTTTGCTCTTCACGGCGGCCTTCACACCTTCTGTAGCTTTATCTGCTACACTGGACGCGGGTTTCTCGATGATGCTTACGGGTGCTTCAACGCCCTGGATACCCATCAACTCCGTCTCGAAGACTGCGATGTATGGGTCAGTATCGGAACAATATATCTAGGATCTGCCACGTACTCAATGTGCTTCCAGCGGGAATTGGGCCCATATTCCTGTTTCCGTATCCGAACTCGGGTGGGATTGTCAATGTTCTTTTCTCGCCGATGCACATATCAAGGAGGTTATCATCCCATCTGCCATTGTCAGTTTCAATTGAGCTATGCGCAAGCTCCAATGTCAACCAACCCCTTGATGACGCTGCCCTTTCCAACAACAAAGTCTAACGGAGTGTTTCGGTCGTAGCTGGCATCGAATTGCTTGCCGCCATCTTGGAGAGTGCCTCGGTAGTGTACTGAAATCTTGTCGCCTTTCTGGGTTTTGCGCTCGCACTCGACAGCGCGAGTCACTTCGATCTTAACCTGTTCACCTTCTGCGGCGAGGACAGTCGTGGCAACGGATGCCAAAGCGGCGATTGAGAGGGCGATGAAGCGCATATTGGTCAATTGAGTAGGGAACTGAAGATATAAAGGTGGTAAGTAGAGAACTAGAGTCTGCGAGAGGATAAAAGTCTCGACGTACCTTGGAAATGTGGACACGTTTGAACCGGATATGATTGGGAAATGGCTTGATTCGCCTCAGGGGTTGTCATCGTCACGATTCGCCCAGCGGTGGGGTAGCATATATCGCCGAAAGCGGTTTAGGCATTGTTCTACCACAGGCCACAGGCTGCCGGCTGCCGTGCACCAGCGCAAACGACAACGTCCATCATCCTCAACACCAGAATTTCACACCGACGATGTTTCCTCTTTACGGCCCCCTCCGATCGCCCTTTGAGCCCTGCGACATCCTCCTACAAACTTGGCCCTTTGGATCACGAGTTGAGTCACTGGACACGCATCCGGCTTAGACTGCACTAAAAATAAGGCATGTCCAGGCTCCAACGCTCTCTCAACCTCCCGATTCGAAGCTTCAGTGTCAGCATTCAGCTCGAGCAAGCATCTGCGGCCACACCATCAAGGCAGCAACCTCCGCCCACCAAAACAGTACAACACCAAAAGAGAAGTTTGGGCAGCAAAAGGGCTCAAGGGCATTGTTGATGGGCACTACCCGTCTTTATGGGGTTTCTTGTTTGTCTCGAAGCCCTCTCCGGACATGCCCGCCTACCCGCCTTGCGAAGAATCCGCCTGAGGGTGCAGCCCCGCTGCGCATCACATCACAGCACATCACAGCACAGCATCACAGCCACGCCGCGCCTGCTGCTGCCCATCTCAACATTTCTTTTGCTCTTGATTTGCAAACATACGCGCACAAGAGCGTCGGTGATGGCACAGCCATAGGCCAATTGCTAGGTCTTGTGTCCAAGCGGATCGGGTACCTGTCCTTAAACAGCCGGTATCTCAAGCTGTTCATTTTTCCTCTGTTTCCCGTTCCGGTCTCCTTGATCACTCACCGAGACACTATTGTCCCGTGAGTCACCGCCAGGTACAAACCGCCAATGTCTTGCTCCGGTTGCGTTTCTAGTCGGCGGAAGTGGGTTCAAGTCATCAGGCTTCACTTCAAGGGCAAGATATGTGTTTCACCCTGGATTCAACAATTCTTTCCTGCCTTGGTAGGCTCCAGGCCTCCAATTGAGCGTTGCTTCTTTTGTCCACTGGTGAGTGAAGAGTAAGTATAAATATCTCATCAGTTCTTTCCATTTGAAGCATTGACATTCAGCATCCTTACACCGAGAGAGCAATCGAGTCACACATTCGTCGCGCCTCACTTATTTCTACATAAGAAGCAATCAAACCCACCACTTCCGTCCAAACTCGCAACAAACACACCATCCGAACAATGCCTGCCAGCAAATACTCGTCCTCATCTCTCAAGCCGATTGTCGAATATTCGAGCCATTCGCGAACCTCAAGCCGCGATTCCAGCTCTTCATACTACAGCTCTTCGTCCCGAGACTCGAGAGAGTCTTCATCAAGATCAACAATGGGGAGCGAATACTACAGCAAGTCCGGTTCATCATCACAGAAGCACAGAGTTCCAGATAATGGTTTGTCTCACACAATCAACCTTTCAACACAACAATTTCCTAACAATCCCTCTCTTACAGACAAAAAATACATTAAATCAACCCCCTCCAAGAGCGGCCGAGTCGTCGTCGAGGACCAGCGAAAGTCCATTTACGATCCCGATGCCCCTCGATCCTCCGACGCCAAATCCTCACACTACAAAGAATCATCCCGCAGATCCAAGCACTAAGCAACCAAACCGTTTCTCAATCGCAGCAACAATCCTAAAAGCATGAGGTCGGCACATACCTACGTGATTGGTCGTCAACGCACGAGGCTGCAATAAAGCCCTCTGTGGCTTAACCAGCGCCACTGAGGCGGACATCTTATCCACACGCTCTGCCCTACCATCAACTCCCCGGTGCCTTACCTCACATCCTGGTCTTACTTGCGCGATTTCTTTTCTTTTATCGGGCTGCATTGGCGCATTGTTCGTTCTTACGTCAGCTCGGGCACTTATCACTCGTCGAATTGGATCACCTCTTGCATTGTACAACATGGCATGGCGTTCTGGGATAGGTCTTTTCGACGGCGTTCCTTACATGGTTGGTTTTGGGGTGGTGAACTGCAGTACACTCTACCTTTATGTCGGGCTCGGGATCGGGTTCAGGGATGGGATAGGATGAATGGGAAGCCTCTTTTCTTCATTGAGGTTTAGTAAATTAAATTAAATATATGCATAAACATATACTTCTTACTGTGCCTCGTCCGTGCGTGATTACTCCTTATCAGACTAAAACATAAATATACACTTCTTACTGCGCCTTACGCCTCGTGACTCGTGCCTCCCTCGTGCGTGCTATCTTACTTTCGTATCTATCTTCAATAGCACACACATGCATATATGCCCGACCTCGGCATCCCTCGGCAACGCGCCTCCTCCCGAAATAGTCTCACCGCTTTTCGCACCGGCCCGAAAAATCGCTATGACCCCTTTTCTTATATCTTGTTATGCTTTTGGGATTGTGATCACGAACGAGGTGTGTTGGCGGCGTATTGTTGGTGGTGAGGGAGTGGGGGAGGGAATGTAGGGATAGGGGTTAGGTAAGTGGGTGAGGGGAGGGCAGGGGAGGGATGATAGTTGCCTTTTTGGTTACCGGTGGGTACTTAGGTAATGTTGGAGTGGAGTTTGTGTGATATTGTGAGAGGTGGTTTGGAATAGGGAAGGTGTTGCGTAGTGCGTTGGTTGGTATTAGTTGGTGTTTTCTTTCTACTTGGAATATGGATATTAAACAGGGGGTTGCCGAGGATATAGCGGAAGAAGGTAGGGAGGTAGAGGGTTGATATTAGGGAAGCGCGACGGAATTTCTAAAAAAGAGATAGGTTTAGAAAAAAGAAATCTTAAAAGGGAAAAATCAATTTCAAGTCAAGTCAAACTACCCCTCTCCTCCTCTCAATTCAAGGACAGAATTTCATACTTACAGTTTTTTATTTTTATTTATGCGGCGGCCATCAGGCCGGGAATTTCCTTCCAGAGGGAGGGGTCACCATGAGTGAATTTGTGTTTTGTTTATTAAATGTGCCATGCTGTGGCGACACAAAATCCTTATTCAGGGAAAGGACTTGATTTGGTTGGTTGTTGTTTGATTTAATAAGGCATTCTGAATGCCCGTTCAATACCCACTCTAACAACTGCCTTGTTAGGCGAAGGTGTAAGTAGTAGAGATTAGTCGTGAAGAGGCTATGACGAGGTGCGAGTCTCGATATAGGTACACGGATTGATAGTGATTTGCGTGCATGTTTTTGTTTTTGGTAGACCAGTTCGTTAGAATCGTGGATTGACTTGCGCGCCTTTAGAATGTTAGTTACTTGCTGATTGATTGAATATTGAGTTTGAAAGGAAGAGGTAAGAGGTGGTTTGACTTGAAGTGTTTTAATCAAAAAATTGCTTATTTGCGTATATAAGAGGGGTGAATAAGCCGAGGTTGTTGCCGAAGATGAAGCAGCATAGGGGCTTTGATGAACGACTCGAGCCGAGCCTGGATCTGCGAACACAGCTACCAACAATGCATTGCCTACAGGCCAAAGAACAAAATACTCAATTACTAAATAATTAGAAATAATACCATATTCAAAACCCCTTTTCCAGATCCCCGAACTAGCCGGCTCCTTTTCCAACCCCCCTACAAATTCTTCAACTCAAACCTCTTCCTAATCTGCTCCCCCCACTTCAGCAGCGCCCAAGACATAGGAAGGAACACAATTGCCACAAAAGCCAACAAGCTATTCCCCCACCCCAACCCAAGAGTAAGATACATTTTTTGCCCCGCAAGCGGCAACAGCGCACCCATCAGACTTCGAATAACGGTATTTGCCGCAAGGGCACTCGCAGCATAGACCGTGAATGCATCAACGAGGTATGTAGAAATGCACATAAACACCGAGAGATTACCGATTCCAATTAAAGCAGTGGAGAGAATAGGAACAATCCAATGCACTTTGTATTGTGCGGTCCATCCATAGATGAAGAGCCCGGCAGGGATGAGTGCCGAGCCGGGAATCATCATCGGGAGTCGGTATTCGGGTTTCATGCCTCCAGATTGCTCGCCTGCGGCTTCGGCGATGGCGTCTGCTTCTTCGGTCTTCTTTTTTAGGATGTAGTCCGATGAGATGGCGAAGAATATGAGACCAGCCATAGAGCCTATTCCGATGCCGACGAATGTTAGACCAACAGAGCCGGCGGAAAATCCGTAGTTACCCTCGAAAACGACGGTGAAGGTGGTGAAGAGGAGGTAAAGATATCCGTAGACGAGTCCGACGTATATACTTGTAATTAAGACGATAGGTGATAATATTAGCATTTTTGCTGGACGAATAATAGATCTGATGAAGAAATCCTTGGGAGATAATCCGACATCGAGTTTTGAGCGAAGGTCTTGATTTCCGGTTTCCTTTTGGAGGCGGGCCGTTTTCTTGGCGAGGATCACGGGTGCGTAGGTCTCTCGCATGAAGATGAGGCTAAGAATGGCGAAGCACCCTGAGATCATGGTGAGTACCCAAAAGTTCCATCTCCAACCTCTTGCTTGACTCAAATACCCGCCAGCTATAGGCCCGACTACAGAAATCAGATTATTGCGTTTCGAAAATGGATTTGAGGCTTACTTATAGGTCCAACCATAGGTCCCAAAACAAAAGCTGACATAGCTCTTCCTCTCTTTTCCTGAACAACGAGATCAGCTATCGTCCCGCCTCCTATTATTTCGTGATTAGTGACATCTGCAGTCTGTAATGAGTGGAATATACTCACCATTTACCAAAGGAGCGCTGCCAAAAATACCAGCCAGAAATCGAAATCCAATCAGTATATTCAAATTTGTCGCTAACGCACAAGCGATTGTGAAAGCCAAAAATCCTGCATTGCAAATATGGTAGATTGGAAGCCGTCCATAAATCTCGCTCAAGGGCGCCAAAACTAGTGGTCCAAATGCGAATCCAAGGATATACACAGACACCACAAAACTGGCGAGCACCACGTTAGTACTTTTGAATTCCGCCATTAATAGCGGAACACCAGGAGTAAACATCGACGATGCAAGCGGTGTGACGAAACATATCGCTGAAACCAAGGCAATATTCGTTGATTTCAGCAAATGGCTGAAATTCAACGGATTTTGGGTATCATCTGGCCCGTCCCACCAGACGATATTGGAGTCCTCCGATTCCTCTGCTGAGATCTCTGAAGAATTTTTCTCGATATCTTCCTTCGAGCCATTGTGATCTGGCTTATCTTCGCTCTTCCTTGACCCAACTTTGTGTTTCGAAGAGAATGATTGCTTTCTTTTCAACTCAGCTCTTTCGTCAAGAACGTAGCCTGCGTTGGAGGGGATATCGGCATCGTGACCTTCGTACACTGCTAATGTCTCCTTCTCCAGATCGGTTGGGATGTGGGGTTTCGCATGTATATCATTGTTTTGTGCCACATGGGTTTCTGGGGTATCGATATCAGCCGGTGCAGATGCAGCTGGGGCAGAAGCCATCGTTGGTACTATCTGCATGTACCTCCATATTAGCTATTTGACAATGCATATTGGAGTTCCTCAACAACAAATGTTAATGTGCAAGCCGAGGTAGTTGTAGGAAAGCTATTGAAAGTGGGGAGGAGGTCGATTTAAGCTCACATTAACGGATCAACCCGAAGCCTCGATCTTCAGCCAAGCTAGCTCTCTTTGAAGCTCTTTGAAGCTCTTGTAAGCACTTTTATATGCCAACTCAAGCTGAAAATGAAGCTTTTGATGAAGACAAAAGAGCTGAAACCCTTTAACTCCATGAAGGAGGGCATCATGTCGGCTCGTCGTGCCTCTGTTTCTCCCGCAGCTGAGAAAGCACGACAAAACGAAGCGGAAAGCCTCCCACCGGGTTCGGAAACAAAATACCATGTATAATTTGAATAATGTTGCACAACTTCTGCATATATTCCACACAACTGGTTAGTGCAAGGATATCCACGAGGGTTTTGCGTGCATAAAATTGAGAAGCCACCAATCAGAACCTAGTAAGCGGCTTAGTGTGCCGATTGCACCCCACCTCATTTCTTCCCCCTGAAGGTTCCCCGGAAACTTGAACCGCAACACTAACACCCACATTTCTGTCCCGCAGCTTCGCAGCCTCCCAGAACAATATGATTGGGTCTAAGCCTCTTGACAATTACAAATGTTGGAATCTCTAGCACGATGCTCTCCCGACGGAGTGCTCCCGCCCCCATGGGCCCCGCAGAAAAGGCTCAGGAAAGCAGAACTCCTCGCCAATCCCATGCGATAACGAGAATATCAAAGTCGAATTTAAATATATCTTGGCCAGTGATAACAAAGTCCCCTTCCTTCCCTCCGATCATCGGCTCGGGTGATGAGCCCTTCTACCTTATTGCTCCTTGTTTTCCCATCGCACAAAGTCAGGCTTCGAGAAACGAAATTCTGCCTTCTGAAGCGGTGCCAATGATTCCAAGTGGATGTGGATTTTTGAGACGGACTGACTGATTGAGCGCCTTCTATTCATTCATGACTCCAAAAGTTCAAGCAAAACACATGATCACAGCATTGTTGAGTGTTAAAAATGGCCTTCTCCTCATGAAGGCCTTCCGTGAGTCTTGAATCGCTCTTCTCTTCAGACTATTGATGATTCGCTCTTGCACGCCATCCAGATACCCTCTACTGAGGAAGGAGCATGGCCCATAACTGAACAGGGAAAGCACGCGAAAATGAAAGATGAAGTCACAAATCCTCAGACCATACTCTATGTTCCAGCCAAATAATTATCCGTGGATCACCATTGTCGTCAGCACAAGTACTTCTTTTGAGGGACCCAATATCTCATCTTCACGGCCTATTTTCACAACTTCATCGCAATCATCATGAAGATTCTCATCCTGATCCTTACTTTAAGATTTGCCCCTGGCGCCCAATCAACCTGCAACAATACGGACAGCTGCATACGAGCAGTTCTTTATAACAGTCTCCTTCAGCAATCAGACTTCTTCGCCCGTAGTAGTCACTGCTCTTCCTACATGACAGCAACTACTACAGCTCCTATTACAAGGTCAATTAGCCTCCCTTTTTTTTTCCCTCGCACTACACATAAACTAATTCTCATTCCCAGAAGCTCAACCACCATCGCAACAATCCAAACACACATCAGCTCGACCTCAGTGAAGAGCAAAGTTACGGTCCCAGACAGAGCTATCCCAGACTATGCCTCAGCCGCCTGCCCGTCAGATGGGCAATACCTATGCGAACCTCATCAATGTCGAGGAGTGTCTGCCAAAAAACAACCCGAAGGTTCTGTTTGCCATGGATCGAAATGTTCCATCTATTCTGGGGAACGGCGAAACGGCACCTCTTTAGAAACTCGGCAATGTTTATGGGGATATTGAGGAGTGGGATATCCAAGTCTGCAACAGGAATGATGAAAGACAAGGCAAGAAGGATTGGATCACCAGTAAACATTGATGTATACTCTCATGGGTGATAGGAAAAAAGATGGATGGCCAAGATGGTTACGGTCGCAAATTATTAACACTGACTTTAAAAAGGAGGGATAATGAATTTTGAATTTTGATCAAAACAGTGATCAACCACAAAAATAACCTTCGCATACTTCTCGTTCCTTGGGTAAAAGCTTTTGGTCCTCTCATGCTATTAAGGTTATTAGCAAGCGGAAGCGTATATTTTCCCCACTTTATTTTTGTCCCGCACGTCAATTTCCAAAAACAAAGAAATTTCTCAATACCAAAGCCCTCGATCTACGTTGTCACACTGAACACTCACAAAAGCGAAGAAATCACAAACATTTAAGTTGTTTTATTTTCACGATCTTTGCTTTTTGTGGCTTATGGCGATGTTAGCAAAGCTTTTATTTTCGAAAGAGTTTGCAACGACTTCTTGAAGAATTCACTTGTTAAATTACTGTATTTTGCTATTCATTTTGAGAATGAAGCAACGATACTGGTCCATTTCAATCTCTAAATGTAATGAAACAAGGTCAGCCCGACTTCGAACATGACTCTCGAGTTTGAGCCACTGCATATCACCAACACGTCACCTTTCTTCCGAAACCTGCGCGCGCTAAGCTATCTAAGAGTCTCCCGTAATAAAACAATAAAATCTTAAATTATTGTCTGCGGTTTGGATTAGGTCGTATATTTCTAAAGCCTTCAACTCATTCGGCAGAGTCCGTTTACGTTGTCATTCTTGCTTGGATAAATATGAAGGACGCTTCGGGAATCGAACGAATTTTAAACTTGACAGTGATATTACTAGCAAGCAACAGGTTAAAGTCGCTCTCTTGATCATAGCTTAGGAGGCTTGATTGTATTCAATTCTTGGAAATCCTCCCTATGATGGCCTTCCGTGAAAGTGAAACCGTCTTTCTTCAGCTCGTGGTCTGAGAGCATGTCCCAACATGGTGGTTGCGAGACCAGGAATATTAACGAAAGTCTACCACTTGCTAGAATTCTAGTCACCTTGGAACCGCTATTTATAAGGAGGCAGAGGCGAAGGCTATGTGACTGCCCAATTTAAGTGAAAGTGAATAGCTTATCTCCAGTGAGTATGGACCGTGTGGTTGGAGTTTACTGTAGTAATGTTCAGGTCGTCAAAGAACATCTTACCCGATTTCTAGGGGTGATATTCGCAGGCCGTGGTTCTTGGAGATGTATTTAGTGGAAAGCGCAAGTGTAACGCTATTCGCAGGACCGTTGACGAAAGGCCAACTGGTAGAAGGCTATTCCTTATAACTATCTTGAGCTGCCTACTAGAAGCTTACCTGATTGAATTCAAATCCTTTCTAGTGCACTTTGCATATTCATCGGGAGGCTTACTCTCAAAGTAACGTGAATCACGATTCACAACTCCAGAATTTGGCAACGATAATATAAAAGCACCGTTTCGAAATTTACGGCTTCGGTAAATTAGCCCAAAGGAAGTTATGAAAACACTCTGCTAACTGCTAAGCCGGAAGGTCAACAAACCAATATTTGGCCATGTCTTTAGCTATAAACTACGGAACTCGTTAGAGGACTGAGTACTGATACTAGCTTCTATAAAGACTTCTGGTATTTAACTGAATTTAAACACGACAGTAAATCTCGCACAAACCGAACTTTACAATTGACAGCAATCTGCTTCGTTTACTTTAAATACTTAATTTTAAGCTACATTTCGTCCACTGCTTGAGGAGTCTGAATCTCGAACATTGCGTCAATCATTTTAAAGTTATTAAATAGTTGGTAAATTAATTAGTATCTCAAACAGGGACAATAAAACTAGAAGATATATTGATTCTTATAGTATAGCTCTTAATTGTATTTTTTTAGTCGTAGTCCCTTTTTTCTTTGAACTATTGCTTGTAGGTGAATTCGTAGCCCAAACTGTGGAGAACATCGCGAAACAAGTTAATACTTCATTTTGAACAGTCTTGAGGAGAGATACATATCAATACCCAGCTATAAGAACCTACTAAGGAAGCTTGGTGTTCTAGATATCCCAGGCAGCTTGGGGAACAGGTCATCTATATGTAGGTGAATCCATCATGTGACCATTACCTGCGGTACGGGCCGATGGATGGGCTGAGCTCGTAACCGAGCATCTATATTGCGAAAATAAATTTGTCTCCAGATATTCCTCGGCAGTTCTCCTAGGCGGATATCTCACCTACTAAAAGTAGTGGGGTAGATATTCGCGAACGGCTTTACCCCAGAAATCCGGGGTAATCGTCCCCTGCATACCCCACATATTTCAAGTGCCGTAAATCACAACTACCAATTGCCGCTAATTTAGCGGAAAATTTAAAGAAGCTCTCGCCTAAATGATTTTCCTTGCATGTATACAAATATAGTTCGATAAAATTCGCTATATTAATCTGGTTGATGGCGAAAAACGTTAAAAGTACTAAAGCATAAAGACCAGGTCAGCCAGCCGAAGAATGAAAATCGAGTGAAAGGCACTGATTCAGAAAATTCGCCACCATGGTATCCTTCTCCCTCCTCACAGTAATTGCCCTAATTCCAGGCATCTTCGCCTTTCCTGGAAACTACTTCGAGCGTCTTGGTCTCGGTGAACGCAGTACGGGCGTCGATGAAGCGGGCTACTATTATTCGTTCTGGTCTGAGGGAAATGGGAATTTCAAGTGTAATAATGGGGCTGGGGGTCAATACAGTGTGACTTGGTCTGGGAAAGGAGGATTCGTGTGTGGGAAAGGATGGAATGTTGGAGGTTCTAGGTTAGTTGCATCCTTCTTCTTTCATCAAGAATCTAAATGATTCCTACGGTTGAAAGTGTAGGTTTTGTTGACAAAAGATGGCAAAATAGGACAGTCAAATACAGTGGGACATACACGCCCACCGGTCCGGGTTACCTCTCAGTATACGGCTGGACGAAGAACCCTCTCATCGAATACTACATCGTCGATTCCTACGGGATTCTCGCTCCCGGCGAAGTCTGGCATTTGAAAGGAAATTTCACCACCGATGAAGGCACATATCAAATGTATCAAAGCGAAAGGGATAACAAGCCTTCTATTGTTGGCACAAGTACGTTTCAGCAATACTGGTCTGTGCGTACGGAAAAGAGGGTCGGGGGCACGATTACGACGGGCAAGCATTTTAGCGAGTGGGCAAAGGTCGGCATGAAGTTGGGGAATCATGATTATGCGATTGTGGCGACGGAGGGGTATACGAATGGCGCGAATGTTAGTAGTGGGTCATCTAGTATTACTGTGGAGGGTGTTTGAGAAGGGAGTGTTGGAGGATGGGGGAGGAAAAGCTGAAATGGTGTTTGCAAGCGGTATCGAGGTTTTTTAAAAGTTCTGGCTGGAGGAAACCTCTCGTTGAAATTGGATGAGAGTCACCTAAATAAGTTCCCCTATCTTCTTTTCATATGCTGACGCTCGTCGGTGAAATTCTAGTATGATAGTCTCACATGCCCAAGAATCCAGATTCCAGAAAGCTTGCGTGTTGCTACAAACACTTTTACAAACGCTCAAAATGAGCCCACAATCCTCAACCTCTCTCATTAGTTCCTCCCACTTATTCTCCTCAAGCGTGTCCCTTAATGTTCATCGCTCTTCGTTTCAGCTGCTGGGCATCTACAGCTCATCGTTGACTTCGTTATCGATTTTCTCTCAATCTGCGTAATGTCTTCCTTGGCATCTTTCTTTGATATGCACATGGTAAACATAAAATAATGAGAAATCGACGAAAGCTTACCTTCACAAAACTTCCACTTCATGAACTATCAGGCTCTTTCTTCCCCTTTCCTCCTCAACCCATTTCTCAATGAACAGGAAAACACACAAAAGACAACATCATCGCGATATTGCGCCTCCATCTCGTTAAGAACTCCTTCAAACCTTTCAATTGCATCTTCACCAGGCACCAAGTTGACAATTCTTCAACTCCACAAAATCCTCAAAAATATGTGTTTTTTCAGTGTTGAAACCGTCTCTTCGACAAAAAGTAAAATAAAAAGAATTCTTCGCTGGTATGTCCCAATTCTGATGTCTGCGCATGAATTCCATTGCAATTGCTTACCAGTATATGTTGTGTTGTGTTGTCAGCGTTAGCCAACTTCGCTTCTACTCCCCATTGTTGTTTGTGTTTGTTGGACACCGAAATTAAGACTAACAATTGAAATTCTTCTCGGGACTAGTCACCAGGCACTGTAGAGAATGTTATCGGAACCGCCACAGGGCTTGCCCAAATGCACGAGAACTTACATTTTTTTATTTTTAGAAATGTATTCGTCAAAATCTTTATGTAAACAGTTCCAGTAGTCCGGTCATTGGCTCTTCTTAGAGATAGAGAAATATCATTTCGTAGAAAATTTTTCAAAAAGAACGTTTAGAAAATGAGAAAAGAATTACGAAGACCATTAAACCTTTCAAGACGAGTCACCGGAAAGTTTTTCCAAAGGCGTTGTGTTTGTTCGGTAAATAGTGCTAAACACCGAAGGGGAGGAGGGCATTACCTCGCTTATAACTGCGTTTCTCCCCTTTTCCTCCTTTCCTCCTTTCTACACCCCTCCTTTCGTTCCTGCAGTAAGATAAGACAATGAAACAATAGTTTCTACAACAATGCGAATTGCCGAGCCGCGAAAAACCCATCGGTACTCTCGGTCCTTGAAAAAAAAAACCCAGAAAAACACCGCGATAAACCTTAACCTTAAAAGAAACAAGTGGCGGGAAAACAAGATTCAGAACGATTCAGAACGATTCAGAACAAAAGGCCCATCGCTTTCTCTCTCGTTCTCTCGCTCTCACCTCCCATAATAAGGGAAGCTCGAGCCTACATTCCTCTGCCATTTTAATTCCCCTTATCCCCATTACCCGGGCTTTCTGTTGGTCCAAGCTTTTTCTCTGGTGGAATCTCCCACTATCTCTGTGAGAAAAATAGTCAACCACTTAGGCCTGGTCAGAAGCCTAGACGAAAAGACTAGACCTCTGACAAACCCGAGTACCGCACGGTAGTGACTGTACCTATCTCCACGCATCCTCACCCGCAATTCCCCCTTTACTTTTTTCCTACTCCCGATCCTATCGGAACCATTCCCTCAAATTTTATCCCACATCCCATTCATCCACAGGAACACAGACCACAGTGACGAAAATACCATACCATACCGCACCGTCCGTTCGTCCCACCAAATGCACAAAAAACAATCGATCGATCACTTTTATTCCCGCAGCCCGCTTCGCTACTCTATCGTCGATCGTCGCTATGTGACCCCACCCGTCAAACCGTGCCGCGCCGTGTATCCTCCCATTGATTGGCTCCCTCGTTCCCTCTCAAGCCCCCAACTCCAAGCCTAAGCCCAACAACATGGACTCCAGGCTTCCCTACCTAGGTAGGCTAGATCTAGGCCAGCCCAGGCAAAGTTGCAGTACGCCCGGAAATAATTTCCCTCCTTCCCATCCCAACCGCCTAGTAACTTCCAGCCTCCAGGTCATACTGCCGCTGCCGCCGCCTTAAATTTATTCTCCCACACCAAATACCAGCCCAAACCACCACCATAAAACTCGAAAATTCGAGAAGGGAAAAAAGAAAAATAGGAAGTCCCAGTACGATATGCACCGGAGGCATTTCCGCTCGGGTCGTGATCTTCATCCATTCCATTCAATTCTCCACTCACTTCTCCTTGTTTTTTAGTTAGTTTTGCCCGGAAGCTGGTCCACCGGCTTCCGCGACCGAATTGAAATGGAAACGCACGCACACACACACGAACACGATGGTACCGGGCCTACCGGTATTTCCATCTGCCATCTGCCATGTCTCATACCTTTCTGAGATAAGAGATGTGCATGTGCACAAAAGCACAAGCACGAGCACAGATGGGGAAAGTTTAGGCTCCTCTTTGGAGAAACGCCTTTTTAACGCACGGCACGGCCGGCCCCGCCGCTTTGGGTTTATCGTACAGATTCATAATGTACCTGTGTTAGTCGGGAAATCCTCATAGGATCAAATCGTTGATGGGAAAAAATAGAGGCTTCGGAGAGCGACACGTTTCCTAATGGCCGGGCCAGGAAGTATTCCCAGCGAACAGCCCGATTGCAGCTGCGACATACGGAGTACATACATCGACAAGGCGGATCGAAGCCGTCAAGCCCTGACCGGAAGTCTCACTCACTACTGAAGGGTTGGGATGATATAGATCATGTTCAGTTTGTGGTAAAGATGGAACCGAACTGGTTCACAGAGAGTTATGAATTGAATTTCAATTTGAATGAGTATTCCGTTTCCGCACCCGCTTACCTTTCCCTTTCCCTGAACCACGCACCGACGAACGCCATTTTCCTCTAAAAAGAAAGGAAAAGTCACATGGTATTCAACGCATGAGAACGCCATGACTGATCAACACTGAGACCTCGAGTCTCGAAATCCTGCAGGATTGCCATGTACTGCTGAAAGTTCTTGTGATAAGACATGAACTTATCG
>JAAMPI010000494.1:0-35017 GCA_013054445.1 Cudoniella acicularis
CTAATCCGTGCGCTGCCATCAGCTTGCAGTTCATGATCAATTGTACGCGCAAAATCGTAGCAAATCAGAAGGCTCAAACCCAGATCTTGGCTCTCTGATTTGCTGGATTTCCTCGCTTAGAAGTGCACGGTCCAGTGCAAAGCTGGTGGCAGCCCAACGGATACTCAGACTTATATTCTAATTTAATCTAATAATCTAGATTAGAATAAGAGTAGACCTCTGATTAGTTGATTAGACTAGAGTAAGAGGCAATATTCTAATCTAGTCTAATAATTTTACACACTGCCAGCGGTCATCAATTAGTTAAAAAGTTTCATGGCCATTCACCAACGGAAGGTTACATGATCTCCAAAATCTCACCGCCTGAGTCACCTCCGTATCGTGGCTTCCATCTTCGTATGTTCAGCCGCACCAAAGCTCGAGCATAAGATGCGCTCATCCTCCCGCTCATTTTTTGGGTTTTCCTTTCAACCGCAATCATGGAGCGAATAACCAAAGTATTTTTTGATCCCCTGGCAACAACCAAGGCCCAGATTCAAGCTATTCTGGAGGACCTCCCAATCGGCTCCGCACATCCCTTCAGTCCGGATCGCATTCTCCTTTGTCGCACTGCTGATGGCATCGATGAAATTGACATTTCTTCCTACCCAGAGGACTTTTTCTTCAATGCCGTTGACTTGGGTGAGCTGGGTGAAACGCTTTTGAGGCGGATGGCTGGCTTCCCAACTCACCTCTGTATGTCCTTTCTTCTCCCCTTTTGATGGGTTCACTCCAAGGCAATTTTACTTACTCATAGTCCACAGCGGTTTTCAACGATTACAATATTCAGCAAGCGCCAGCCTCAACATTCAAAGTTCCAATAGTTTCAGATCAGATCGCAGTCCTTGCAGTCTCCGAAAGGACTCCAACTTACTATGATTTTTGCGTAGCAGATGCAGCTTGCAACACATGTTGCTGGCTTGCAAGAGAAACATTTCCTGGTGTTACACACAGTGGTGATATCCTCCATGAAAAGGACCTCCTAGATTACTTCAGGATCAAAGAGGAATCATTTACAGAGAAGGAGCTTGGTGTTTTCATATCCGGTTATCAGTATACCCAAATTACGAGATTCCTAGGGACTAATCCTGCCCTGCTTGTTGCCAACCATGCAGAAAAGGTATGCATAACCTTCTATTTCCTTGTCGTGGCATCAATTAACTGAATTAATCCCAGGTTCTTTATGTTATTCCGGTTCCTTTGGATGCTGCTACAATTGGAGATGCTACAATCTGCTGTCCATTGGTAATCAAGCGAGATGGTAACTCACTACTCTGTTCAATTTTGCCAACAGCAACTACCGACCGAGAGAAAATGTGCTGTGGTAAAACATTGCCGAGTCCTTGCTTTGAAGAGGCCATTCGTCGCGCTGACTTTACCATCCCTACTCATACTAACATATTACGGGGTATGTGTTGAATTTCTTTTTTTTTTGTCAAGGAAGTGAAAAATACTGACAAGTTAATAGAAGCGCTACCAAATAATGACACAGTTATGGAAGACGTCAGCCTCTCCCCAGGAAACACATCTATGCTACTCACTAGACCAAATGCAGTTCTTGGCACTAAGGCGGTAATCTTCCCCTCGGTCATTGATCAGGACACAACCCAGATAATTACTTTTGGTACCGGGCTTGAATTCAAATTTCCAGACCAAAAAATGGACATGGAAAGTGATTCAGGCACGATAGTTTTGCCGTGCATCTTTGGATCTCAGCTTAATGGACCAGTCCTACTGGCTACAGGAGTAGTTCCTTCAAATGTTCCATTCTCTAACGAATATGCTCTTCGGACCTACTACGCACAGCTGAAAAGCGTTGTTGTAGTTGTCGACGATCGAATGACAGACAATGCCAGAAATCTTGCCAGTCCTTGCAGAGTCAATGCGTTATTCATCGTTCAAGTCACACCGGAGAAGACACCCAAGAATTCGGATGATGTCCTCTCATTATTAGATTCAGTCAATATTAATGCGGTGACAGCTCTTGCTGGGCCACAATCCTTGGTGCTGGTACAGATATTACGGAAGTATTATTTCTACCGAGGCCTCGCCAATCGTGCATTTCTCAACACTTCGAACTTAGTATTTGGATCAGACGTAACAAGCATCCTTGAGTCTGCAGGGGTGGAGTCCATTCTTGATCCCAGAGTCAAGCGATTGATCAACCTTGAAGAAGCAAACACCATCATTCTTCCAACTTCGGGTCGGGTCGTTCAGCCTCAAGATCTTAAAAAGCTCTTCGAGCAGCTCCCTGTGGACCAGATTCAAAATATGGAAGAAGACATCTCTGCAGCGATCCCACAATTACAGTCTCTACTGAATCAAACCGATCTGCAGGAACTCGCCAAAACCTTGGTAGCTACACTTTCCACGAAAGTCAGCAATGCAACAAACCCAATGAGAACCACCTACATCAACTTTCTGACCCAGGGATATCGAATGGAAGATCCAGACTTGGTGAAGAAAAAGAACGCTATGCTTGGAGAGCTTAGAAATTACACCAAGAAGCTGCAGAAGAATCTTGAATCAGCAATCTCCAGTTTGGCCAATATGATTTCGTCTCAAACAACCTCGAAGCGAACTCATGATTTGCAACGACTAGTACGCCAAACAAAAATTCAAAGCAATGTGGATGCAGTCAAGAGTATGACTTTCGACACCTTGGCTGGCTTTCTGGAAGCGTATGCGGGCGACATGGGCGTCATGCTTTTAAACATCGAGACGGGCCCGTACCAACAGCTCTTAGGTAATTTGAAGACTATTTCTGTTGACGCCAGGTATGTACATTCGCATTTCACCCAGCTGAAATATGTGATATTCGCGTTGAACTAGGCACAGCTTAATCCTCACCATCACCAGCGTAGCTAACCTTTATTTAGTAACTCATGCTGTGATCTCGATTCCAGAGTTCTACATCTCGAGGGCTTCGACGCCGGAATTATCATAGAACAGTCACAGGGTAACCACTACGGCCCACTCCAGAACCAACTGGGCCCCGCCCATCCAATCCTGGCTTTGCCATACCTAAGTCAAGGAAGAGGGACCGGCTCGATGTTGGCCTGGGTTTGCTGGGATGAGTTTGTCAATCTGGAAAGTCCTTTTACCGTGAGGTGGATGGAGAAGTGCAACGATGCGCACATTGCGGCTCTACGCATCATTATGAGATCTACACTCAGTCAAGCCGTGGCCTCAAGGGAGCATAATATTCAGCCAGGCAGCCCTGAAACTGGTCACCTTATGAGCTCTTTATTGATGGCTGCAATGTCAAAACTCGCTGCGATGAGGACAACTGCCCCAACGGTCACGTCAAAAGCAGAGGATACTGTCACGAGATTGATGCGAGGCCTCTTTGGCAATTTATTAACAACGGCTGGCTCAGGGGTACGTCCTCTAAGCATGGTCTGGCAGTTATTTGGTACATATCCTCAGTTTGATCTTCCCTCCACTGATATGGACTGGGTTTGGTACGAGACCGTCGTCGCATTATATCCTTACACTGGGTGGCCTTTACAGCAGTTCCATGAAAATTTGGAGAAGTTCCTAGACAAAGTGGTTATCCGAGTTGTTACGAAGAACGAAAAGGTTGATGAGATTAAAGCAGGTCGTGTGGAAGAGATGGTCAAATACTGCAAGCTTCGAAATATTCAGCTTGAACATTCCCGCACAATCCTGACCATCTTCATGCGAATTCTCACTGAAGATACTGATTACGAGACAGTCGCAAGGCGATTGCTAAAACATCTTCCACAGAAGCTGCAAAAACAGTCTCGAAGCTACACAAAAATGATACAGTATCTCAAGCACCTCGCCACGGGAGGTCAACGACGAGTTGATGACGACCTCGTTACTGCCAGTGTCTATACTAAGCGTTCTGCTGCTTTCGGGGAACTCAAGAAGGCAGTTTCAGCAGCTTGCAAAGAAAACAGTGAGGTCAAGATCAAGGAGTCTTGTCAGAAGATTCTCGACAAGCATACTGGAATTGCTACTCTCTGGAACCTAGATCCCACGTTGCTGAAGTCCCAGAACATTGGTGCATACAAGGATCTTCTAGAAGCAAAGTTTGGAGAGGATATTGATGAAGAAACTAAAGCCAAGAACGAAAAGCTGTTCAAGCAAGTGATTGGCGATGCAGAGCAAAATCGAGTCCCTTGGCAAGTTGGAAAGGAAGGTCAACTCGGCGACAACATCGAGCCTTTTGATGAAGCATTTGCTCATGAGATTATCACAGGGGATACCTCGGTCGCCATTGCAACTCCTTCGGACCCAACACCGGCTGCTGGGGTCGTAGTAGCAAAAAAGGAGCCAGAGGGTTTCGCACAATTTGCGTCCACGGTGAGGTCAGACTTCATTTCTAAAATGGAGAAGACTTTGTCTGGCGAGGATGTCTGCAAGATTATCGGAGTACCGGCAAGTGCAATGCGCGTCTTTGTCAAGGCGCTCAACCCAGATTTTGGCTGGGAGGATTTGGGTGAGAAGTTCAAGGCGGTTATCTTGTCACTATTGGAGGAACGCTCAGGTAGAGATGGAAGCCGTCCCGTCAAAAGGCTATTGGATATTCACAACAAGACTTCAGGGACTTTAGAGTCTGGGGATCAGTTGCAGATTGAGGGGTAAGGTTAATAGCTGGGTCTTTCAAATGGGTCGGGTCTAGAGCGTCAGCAGCATTAATAATTCTCATTAAATAAGCCATTAAACTTGAATTATGCTTGACTTTTGAGGTTAAGTGGGAATGCCCTCAAATGTAAGTAGGTATCACATGATCAATAGCAGGGGTGCGAAACAAAAAGGGGGGTGGCTGAGTCAGCCGCGTTTTAGCGCCGGATCCTGCTTACCCGTGACTTCCAACCTCCTCCTTCTTTCGACCTCCAACAAATACAACCAAAACATAAATAAAAAAGTCCACAATTTGGAAAACAGAATGTATACCGCTGTTTGGACAACTATCGCGATAACTCTCGCTGCTGCAGGCACATCGGCTTCCTTCGATTCTCAGGCTCCCATTCTTGAGCAGCCCGATGTAATCTTACCTCTGGTTGGATCCTACGTCAGGACCCTGACACATGAATCTCATCCAGCGCATAGCTTAACCATCACAGCACACAATTCCAGCCAACTTTCAACCAAAAGCAATGGCCCCAGCGTATCAGATATTTGCCCTGGAGCAACCTCGGGGTACACGGGATATCTTAATTCCGGCGAGAAACATTTCTACTTCGCGTACTTCGAGTCACGCTCAAATCCGACAACGGATCCTCTAGTTTTGTGGCTCAATGGTGGACCTGGATGTTCGAGTATGCTAGGACTGTTTATGGAATTGGGGCCGTGTACTGTCAATGAAGGGGGAGAGTCAGCAAGAGAGAACCCCAACAGCTGGATCAACTCAGCGAGCGTCTTTTTCTTGGACCAACCAATCGGTGTTGGATTTTCTTACTCTACGAACAATTCGGAACACGGTCAAGGCGGCACTTTTGCGGCAAGTGAGGATATCTACGCATTCATGAAGTTGTGGTACAAGGCATTTCCAGATTCAAAGTCCTTACCGTTCTCAATTGCCGGGGAGAGCTATGGAGGACACTACATCCCCGTCTTTGCATCCCACATCAATGACATGAACAGGATATCCACTCCCGAAGAGCAAATCCCCCTCGAATCCGTTCTAATCGGAAATGGAATCTTCAGCGACACCAAGCAAGCAAGCTCCTATTACGATATCCCCTGTACCAACGTCACAGGTATTGGACCTCTCCTCAATTCGACTGTCTGCGATAAAATGGCAGCCGCTGTCCCAAGATGCGAATTCTTGATGTCAATTTGCAACGCATACCCTGATCCTCTCATCTGCGGCGCTTCATCCAGCTACTGTAGCGAAACGCTTGAAAGCCCATATTTCCAATCCGGACTAAACTACTACGATATCAGCAAACCATGCGAAGGATACCTGTGCTACCCAATCATGAGTTCCATCCAAAAATTCCTGCGAACCGACAAGCTGCGCAAAGCCTTTGGTGTCGATGAGCGAGCCCCCATTTTTGAAGGGTGTAGCAATGAAGTCGGCCGCGAATTCCAAAAAGTAAACGACTACATTATCGATACACGACCCTTCGTTGCCTCTTTACTCCACGCCGGAATTCGCGCTTTCATCTATGTCGGCACTTATGACTGGATCTGTAACTTTGTTGGGAATGAGCGCGTCTTTGGATCGTTGGAATGGAGGGGCTTGCCTGATTTTCGCTATCAGCAGGAGAATAATAAGAAGGTTTGGAGTGGAGGGTTGTGGTGGGAGAGTGGGCCGCTTAGGTATGCGAGGATTAATGGCGCGGGACATATGGTGCCTTTTGATAGGCCCGTCGAGGCGTTGAAGATGTTTACTGCTTGGTTGAGGAAGGAGGGTTTGGTGTAGGTGTGTGCATGTATATTCAACTTAGCTGGGGGTTTTAGAGTCTTGACTTGATTGCTTGTGAGATATTTTTGAGAGGTGGGAGAAGGTAGAAGGGGAACGAGTGTATGAAGAGTATGGTCGAGAGAATAAGACTTAGGAACGTGGAAAGACATTAGAAGAAAACGGGAATCTCTTTTACAACGACATCCTTTAGGGAAATAGCCCTGCAAGTAACCCAAAATAGACCATATTCTATATTATCAGCTGATACAGCAAAATTCCACATCTTGTATACCTACAAGGGAGTCGCGTAGCGCGCGCATAAAACCACTAACTTGTATATCATCGTCACGTTGCCTTTAATACAATATTAATCTCGATCTATATGAAAAACGCCAAACATTTACCCTGATAGGTTCCGGGTATCGCGAATCTCGATACGCGAGTAATTGCCGAGCTATATCGTTGATGCATCCAAATTACTCCAAGATTTAAACTTGAGATGGTGTGCCACGGCAGTTGTGTGGGGAATGTCAACGACCATCGATTTTCCCCCTCTTGAAATAACATAAACTGCTGTACGGCCACCTTATTCTTCTTACTTTGCATCTTTTATTCCTTAACTTTCATCCTCGAATCTATTCCTTATAATTAGTTCCCCTGAACACAGCTCTCACTCACCATGATTTTGTCCGCTCTCCTCTTCGCAGCGACCATTCAGGCCCAGGGACTCCCCGCCGGCTTGAACCACCTACGATTCGGATGCTCTCAAATCACCGTCGAGCGACTCGACCCCCTCGTCAACCCTGGGCTGGTTGGAACCCCTCATATGCACCAAGTTGTAGGAGGAAATGCTTTCAACGCCTCCATCCCCGTAACAGACGTTTCCGCCATTGCAGACTGTACCACCTGCGGCCCCGCTGACGATCACTCTAACTACTGGACCGCAAATGTGTATTTTAAGGCGAGGAATGGTAGCTACAAGAGGGTTCCTCAGATTCCTAATAGGTACGTGTGACAAAAGTCTTTTTTCTTCTCTTCATTCCTTTGGAGAATTTAGGGCGCTTTTTGAGATGAGATGCTAAAAGTCTCGGACAAATTCTAACTCCGCGCCTATCACAACTCGATACTCGCTAACACTGCTACCATTTAGACTTCTGTTTAACGATAAGTTCACCACGCAGATCTCTGGTGGTATCACCGTGTATTACATTTCTCCCGGAAAGGGCAAGGTCACCGCTTTCAAGCCGGTAAGCTCTCAATCCATGGAGTTGAAATGAAACGGCATTGCTTACTACAGCCGTTTACTTAGGGCTTCCGCATGCTTGTCGGCGACCCCATGAGACGCGAGAAGAAGTACAAGATGCAGAGTTGCTACCGATGCTACACGGGCCCTAATTATGGTGGCGACAATGCTGCTCCTTGCTCTGATGCCAAGATTGACACTGAGGGCTTCCCTCCTGGACCTTGCTTGGGTGGCATACGATCCAATATCCTTTACCCAACGTCAGTTTTGATTTTCTTGATTTGATTTGGATGTTATAAGTGGAGTGCTAATAGCAATTTAGGTGCTGGGATGGCAAGAATCTTGACACTCCCAATCACCAAGACCACGTCGCTTACCCTACTGCCGGGCCGTCAAACTTCCTGTCGACTGGCGACTGCCCTGCATCTCACCCTGTTAAGATCCCGCAGCTCATGCTGGAGGTACGAAACAATTCTCTTTCCATCAACTCCATACATATTCCTTTTTCCCTTTTTTCCACTGACGCAAAAGGGTAGGTCGTCTGGGACACCACCAAATTCAACAACAAAGCCGACTGGCCAGCAGACGGCTCGCAGCCCCTCTATCTCAGCACCGGAGACAACACCGGGTACAGCCAACACGGCGATTACGTCTTTGGATGGAAAGGCGATGCACTTCAAAGAGCTATGGATGACAAAGGTTGCTTTAGCGCTACCTGTGGGAACCAGAAGTCGCAGGATATCTCGGTGGCGAATAAGTGTGTTATTAAGAAGACTGTTGTCGAGGACGCGGATGGATGTAAGTTAACCCTCCCCGGTCTGGAAATGTGTATGAGGAAAAAGAGGTTGATAAATGTTGTAGGGTTGGATAAGCTTCCGGGAAACCCGAATATGGGGTAGTGTGTCTAACTCGTAAGGGAGTTGTATTGTGTGGTAGGGTGGGAGAGGCCAGATTTTTAGGTGCTAGGATATCACTCGTTCGTTTGTATTGTGTCTGGCTGATACCATGGATACGCTCTTTCACTCTTTTCGTATATATAAATTTACGGTAGATATCGCAAATGATACTTTTTCAATTACTTAAATGCTACTTTATCTAAACAACAGAAAATGAAGTACCCCTTACACATCATATTTCGAAAAGTCATGGCTATGTCTTCCTTAAAATTGAAATGAAAAAAAAGCTCAAGAGATCATCAACTTAAATAAATAAGCGAGTGATTGAACAGAAGAAATCAAAAAAATTAAAACTTCCTCTCGCCTTATTTCCTTCCCCCTACATCAGATATCCACCCCCCGATCCTCTATTGAATTCCTCGTGCCTAAACCCAATTCAATCTGGGCAATTTTTGAGTGCCAGCCTTCCTAAATGAATAAGTCTAGCGACAAACGCGGTCCCCGAAGTTGTTGCGGTAGCAGAAGTTTGCGTTTACGCTGTCTGTCGGTATTTGGAGTTAGATGGGTTGAGGAGCCGAGGTGGATGGAAGAGGTGGTGGGGGAGGGCAAGGGCAAGGGAAAGAGAAGGGGTGATAGGTGGAATAGAATATATAGAGAAGAGCGAAAACTTACTTCCGTCCTTTTTAGCGCTCAATGTAAAAGGAAAGTCGTTAGTAGCGGCGTGCTGGATGGTTGGAGTGTCCTGGGTGATTGATATTAGTGATGGTTATAAAGAAAGTGAACTAAAGGGAGTCCGTGATGTCTATGGAGGGGGTATCGGGGGGCAGATGTGATGAAATCCGGGGAAGAGACACACCTGAACATCGATGATAACCTTGTACGGGGATGGAGCGGCACTCCCGATCGCTGCGAAGGCGACGAGGGTGCTGAGGAGTGCGGTGGTGAAATGCATAGTTGTGTTTGGTGAAGTAGGTGTTTTTTGTTGGTTGAGTGAGTGGGTAGAGAGTAGATGTTGATGATGTTGAAGGTGAGAATGGTGGTTCTGTGAGGTTTGGAGTGGGTGATGAGGTGGGCCTTTATAGCTTTTGGGTTTTCATAATAAGTGTTAGTTTAGATGAATTGCGTGAAATCAGTGATGATACGGTTGGCACAGTACAAGTGTTGGTACGGTAGTACATGTGTATTCGATCTTTGTAACTATCAGCGGAGGTTCAATGAACAGTTGCGTTACGCGAATCAAACGTGTAAAGATATGATCTGCAAGGGTTGTGTTCGAGAGGTGAGTATTGTCTTACACAACATTACGCAAATAGTAACAAGTTGGTTCAATCCAAGAATAAAAGTCGCCAGTGAAGTTACAAATCTTACTTATTTTCATTACAACGTAATCGATGCTACATCTACTTTCTCCTAGGTTAAGTAAAACAGGAGCCAATCGATCACGCAGGGATAATGTAATAGTTATAGTGTTTGAGAGTGGCTTTCATATTCAATGTCACATAAGTACTCAGCTATCATTTCACAAAGCCAACCCAACATCACAATGTACTCGAACACGTCCGCAATTACTCCGTGGCGTATCCATCAGAATCGTCTGATTCCTCTGACAGGCTATGGTCCGACTCAGTTTTCCCCACATCTTCCCTCAAACTAAACCCAAGTTGTAGTTCACTGTTCCGTGAACCACGCCATCTTGGTGAATCAATGACATCCACCTTGACTCTTTTGAGAATTGACTTATCCAACACAGGACATGTCGTTTTGCTCGTTACCAAAATTTTACAAGCTCTGCTGAGACCGTCTGCTCCAATAATACTCTCATTCTCCTCGTCTTCTCCAGTACCAAGACCAGGAACCAGTGTTGCCAATCGGTCGATCAACTCACGTATATCACTAGCGTAATTGTGATAAGTGTCGATCAAATCAATGACGATCACGGGCGCTTTTGGCAACAATCTGATGATGTCCACGAACAAATCCCAGATGTTGTCAAACGTAATCGCTTCTGCGAGTCTCTCTTCAGTAAACACTACATCGTTTTCTTGATCTATGCTGTTTCGCGCAAACTTTTCTCTCCATTCCAGTGCTTGCAGAACTAAGCTCGTCATAATCGTAACGGTAGGCGTCTTGGAAGATCCACTGCAAATATGCAATCCGCAAAAGTAATAGAGAACCGGAACACGTGCAAGCTGTACAGCAGATACGATATTTGCTGCCAGTGTAGATATCGGATTCATGATGTTGCGTTGGACAATATATCCTCGTAGCCAGATCATTGACGGATCCACTGATGTGAGCCATTCTCTGATTTGACGAACAGGTTCTGGAGAAAGACTGATTTTGGTCAGGCTTGAATGCCATAGCTTGATCTTTGAGAGATCGCGACCAACGTCGATGCCTTCGAGATATTCCGAGAAAATTTCTTGGGCAGTTGGGAATAATGAGGTTGGCGACAGCGGTGTCTCTGTGTCTGTCGTATGGATTTTATTCTTGCCAGATCCTTTTGAGTCTCCGGTATATGTTTAGCGTGAAGTCAATGGCGACGAAATTGGGGACCACACCTGAAGGACCTTGCTTGCCATGCGCGATCTGTTTAATTTTAGACCTGCCTTTAGAAATTCTGGAACTCGGTGAATTAGCTGGTTTAGATTTGACTACAGAATCGACTTCGCTTTGTTTTGCAATTAAAAATTGCACCGCAGTCCATATCATTGCCCGTTCTAGATTTTGAAATCAGTCTAGAACTCCAGTTGATTTAAATCAGACGTGTAAAGTAAATGTTCGACTTTACCAGCGGTAGCCCGTCTCTCTGCCTCCTGCGCTCTGATGTGTTGATCTCTATTCTCGACCTTCTCGGATTTGGAAGCAATATCCTTTACTCTTTGGCAAAGCACTTTAATTGTTTCGAATTGATCGGATACTTTGGACCAGTATCCACCTTCTTGGAAACTAGAGAGAAATCGCCCTAACTCAGGTCAGCACCAGGGAGATAAAGTTAAAATAAATTGGTAGAGAATGACACAACTTACCAATTGGGCCTTCGTCCATGCACCACTTCATTGAGGCACATATAAATTTCATTACGTGACTATATAGGTTGACAACGGCGGTTGTCATCTCATTCGTGTCATACAATGCATGCAAGTCTCTGATATTGGAAAGTTCGGAAGTGATTTGATCCAACGCTGTTGCGAAACCTTCTGCCATAGCATGGTAATTGGCAGACGCCTATTTCACGGAGACAACGTCAGCCAGAATCCAAGATACAACTTCACAACTGTTCATGGTCTGGCATGGACAAAGCAGCCTACACTTATCAACATAGCTAGTGCCCCATATAGTGTCGATGTGTACATATTATCGCTGGGTATCAAGTCAAATACCGCCTTGAAGTCGTTGATTTTGTTAGCAAATTGCATGAAAAGATTTCTGGCCCCTTCGAACTTCTTTGGCCGATCTTTCCATTCGCCCCAGGTTTTCTCAATCTCACGCACTACGCCACCAATATCTTTGACTTCTGGAGCAGTAACTTTTGCTATGAACTTTTCCTCGAAAGTTTTCTTCTTGGAAGAAGCAGGCCAGAAGTTTTTTTCTTGAACGATTTTTTCCTTTCATCTCCGAAACAAATTGGGCCATCATTGTTTCAGTAGCTTTCTTCATCTGTTCTGCAGGCGCAAATACCCTGCGCTTGTTTTAGCATTATTCCAAGGTCCACCTGAGATCCAATCCTACGTTAGGTCTCCACCGCCTTGATACAACTGTTTGCGCTCCTTCGTATTTTCATCCTCTTCATTGAAAATTCTAGAGAAAAGGTCTTTTGGCATCGTAATACGCACACCAGTATCCCCCTGCGTAGGCGACAGCAGCAGTTGAGAGCTCCCTGCCAATTGAAGCACCTGTGCGAACGACGGCCGACGAACAACCATGACTGGACTGACGATCGAGATGTCCTCGCTCTTACTCGTATCTGGGGCAGCCATTTTCACGAAAATGGTAGCAATATTTCGACTTTTTGACCTTGTTGGGAGGACTTTGAGTAATATGAGGCTGGAATAGAAATCTCATATGCGTGGGGTTCAGTGGAGGGCTGGTTGCATGCTGCCGGGGGCAGAATCCCACCAATAGTAGTAATCTTACTAGGGCTGATAAAGCGATGAAACGAGAACAGTGGGACCAAAGGAGTGTTCATCAGCACGGCCTGGAAGTTCAATAGGGAGGCCAGGGGGGCTGGAACTTTACTATTTCTAACGTAGAATATTTTCGATATGCTCACTTCGATTCAAGCTCTTCATAGCAACCTTTGTCAATTTGATCCCAAAGATGCCCTACTGTCCAATAGTAGGCGATCTTGACCACTAATTTCTTGCACCGAAGGAGAAGTGTATAAGGGCTGTCCTTTTAAAGGAGGCTTTTCACCTTCTCCAGGCTCCAACTAATCCTTCCCAGGTTTTGGATGCTTTACTAGTTGGTACCACACCTTTTATGTTGAGGCTGAGGCTGAGATGGGCACCTGATAGCTTCTGCATTTGAGTTGCATTTGCCCGCGGAGAGGCTGAAGAATCCTTGATATATCGACTGGTATTAGACCAATCAATACTAGGCGATGCTAACCACTACAATTGCTCTCACCGAAGGAGATATGCATGAGGTAGGGTTATGTTTCGGAATAAAACAAAGTAGTGTTCTCACCCGCCCCCCGCGAGTCGCTAACCCTCTTGGGCTCTGGACACCCCAGTAATTCCACAATTTTTGACATTTCGCTCGGACCCAGCCAATGCATTCGTACCACAAATCCCGCAACAGCCGCACACTTTTGGCCCCCAAAGCCTTGTCATCCTTCTCATACCCAAGACAAAAATGGATCTCCCCCCTTCATCCCCAGCTCAATTTGCTCAGATATGTCTGCTACTCTGGAAGAGACAGCGCAAACATTATCCATTGCAATGAACTCCGATTCAGAGAATCAAAGTTCCCTCGGGGACACATCAAACCCAACACCTCAAACTGAGCTCTCAAACACCGGCCCCCAGGCTGGGAGCTTGAACGGCAATCATGTCGACAAGGCTGCGGGATCCGACGAAGAAACCCAAGTTCACGGAACGACCGAAAAGGATGAGAAGTTCGACCAAGTGTTCGCCGAACACATCCGAATGTATGGCCGCGAAAAAGTTCAAGATGTGCTTTCCAACCTCCTTTCAGATGCTAAACTACCATCTCCCGTGAAGAGCTCCGCTGGCTTAGAACCGAAAGAAAATCTCACTGAATCCAACCTCCCAAAAGAGATGGACCCTACCCTCCTGGAAGATGGCTTGAAAGATTTGAAGACTCTGGCGAATATGGACCATATAGTAGCGGGGACCTGCCAATGTAGACTTTGCATTGAAAGTCGCCTGAACCGGGATCAAGAGAGTCTTTTCGAAACGGTGAGTTCATCCAATCATACGATATATTTGATTCTCATGTTTTTGTAGATCAGTAGCTCTAGGTCCCAATACCTATGGACGCTCGAGAGATCCTTGCAGAAACTTCACAGCAAATACAAAACTGAAATGGAAGAGGAAGAAGAAAAGCAAAAAGGTTCTAATGGTACCGGCAAATCCGGAACTAATGAGAAAGGGTCTAAAGGTGAAAAGGCCGATGACCAAGAGAACAACTTGATTTCAGAAATAGCCCGAATGACAGCCTACGAAGATGAGGATGGAGATTTTCTGGAGGCTCTGCTTGAAACAGAAAAGCCCAAAACGGAGAAGACTGCTAAGACAGATCTGTATGCGATTGAAATCTCAAGGCCAGTCAGACGATCTTTGAAGAACGGACGGTATCACTACACGCCAGTGCCGGCAGGAACCTTGGCCATGACAATCAATTCTTCTCATTTGGTTGAGGCCTTGCGAAAGGTAGCTCCTTACCACCCCCCTGGATTCCTTGAGCGCAATATCTTCCAGATCCAGGAGCCGTTCGACTTTGTTGTGCAGCACATGAGCCGTCTTGAAGAATACTCTACGAAGGAAGAGGAAAGCGAAATCCTGAAAGCCCACTATAAATTGCTCAAAAGTGTCGTCCAAGATACTTATGGCGAGGTGCTTGAAGCAGAAGAGGCTCTTCGGTCGCAGAATCCCCCTCGCTGTTCATTCAAGATGCTATGGCTTCTCTTTGAGAGAGGCGAGGATGTCATCTCTAAAACCCAAGATGAATATCGTGCCTTCGTGGTCTCGGATACTTCTGACCCAAAACGCCACGGACGGGACAAGCAAAGTGCATTTCTGGTGCACTGCTGGTATATGGATTTCGATGGCAAAGAGTTTGGAAGGGTACAAAAGAAAGAGGAGTCCTCTTTTAACATCTTCCCTTTCCAGGGAACGAAAGAAATCACCTCTTTGCCGATCTACCCTAAGAAGTATCATACAGCCAGCGTGAACGGGCATTCTTTGGACGAATACTTGATCGAAAGAGGCGAAAAGATTTGGAAGCTTCGGTCGCCAGCCCAAAGAGTATACAAGGGTCAAACACTTGATTATGGCAAACGATACATCGATAGCAGAGTGATGATTGATTATCAGACATATACCCGATTAAATCCGCATTCCATCGTTCTTGGCGAATTGGAAGTTGTGGATTCTATCGTCCAGAACAAGCCGATTAACGGCTGCAATTGCATGCAATGCCTCCAATCGAAGGACGACGGTGCTCAGAGCCATTTGGCAATCTTTGAGAAGTACGATCATATTTCAGCAGATGTCGAGTCTCTTACACCACATCAACTCAAGCTGCTCACCAATCGTGTCCCCGGATTTTATCTTCAAGATCATAAGTGGGGTAAGCTCTCTTTCCTTAGAAAAATACATACATTTACTGATATCGGCGTGCTCAGTGATGCTTGATATCGCAAACATTAACGAATATACGCCAAGCGAACTCGGATTCAGACAATTGGTGCTCCCGCCTGGACATACAGATGTAATTGAGGCTCTCATTAAGACTCGGAAGACCCCCGGTAAAGGAGTCTCTGGTCCTAGAAGGGAAACCTTTACCGCCGATATCGTCGAAGGAAAAGGAAAAGGTCTCATCATTTTGCTGCATGGGGCGCCTGGAGTGGGCAAAACCTCAACCGCAGGTATGTATTTTGACTCCTTGCGCTTCCTCTTCCTGTCACAGCACTAAATCATTACAACAATAGAGTGTGTTGCTGAAATGACGAACCTGCCATTGTTTCCGATTACATGTGGTGATATTGGTACCAACGCATCAGAGGTCGAGGATAAATTGAAAGGACATTTCGAGCTGGCTCAATTATGGAATGCTGTATTACTTCTCGACGAAGCAGATGTTTTTCTACAGGCCCGAGAAATAGACGGCTCGAGTCTGCAACGCAACAGCCTTGTATCTGGTACATTACTCACACTACCCTCGACCTCCCAGTGTGGGCAACGCACATGCTGACAAACAAATGCTAGTGTTTCTTCGGATACTTGAATATTACGAAGGAATTCTCTTCCTCACGACAAATCGCGTTGGGGATTTCGATGAGGCCTTCAAGTCTCGCATCCATGTAATCCTGCACTATCCCCAACTCAACAGCGAAGCCATGTCCCAAATCTGGAAGAACCTCATAGATAATATGGAACTTCTGCGGCCGGATATCCAGTTGAGCCCCTCAGCTCAGACCTACATCCTTGAGAACAAGGAGGCGAAGAACACGAAATGGAACGGCCGACAGATTCGCAATGCATTCCAGACCGCAGTTGCGCTTGCCGAGTATGAGCAAAACCCGGATGGGAAGAAGGAGAAGTTTACGGTGTCACAGAAGCATTTCAAGAAAGTAGTGGAGCTAAGTCGGAAGTTTGAGGAGTATATTGTTAAGGCTAAAGGGGCGAAAGATTCAGATATCGTAGAGTCTCAACGCATCCGTGCTCCGGAAAGTGACGAGGAAGAGGACGAGGATGAGGAAGAGGAAGAGGAGAAGCCGAGGAAAAAACAAACAAAAAAGAAACCGAAGAGGAGCCAGGACGATTAAGAGCTGGCGGAGACGTTGTCATCATTGATTGCAAACAATTATACCATGGATCTTTAATCGTTACGCAGAGACGGGTTCACCCGTAGGTACTTGAATGTACCAAACACAAGGATCACGTAGTTAAAGGTTTTCGGTTACAGATCAAGGCATTATTTGAAGAATATGCAACACGAAATTTCCTCTCTAGGTAGTTTTGTGAATCGCACTTTAGAAACTATATAGAGGTATACCGTTCGGGGTCATCTGACTCTCAATGTATCACGCGCGACGTAGTATTTATACGTCAATATATGCTTGTATCTATTCTATTTGCACACTCTATTCAATTTATGTCAGAAATCTCTCCCCTTTTGATTGACCTCGCCACCCACAGTTCCCTCCCCCTTTACCCTCGGTTATATGCACGGGTCACATGGCGCTCATTGCCCCACCATATCAACCATACCTCCATTTCAATTAATTATCGTATAATCGATCAATCTCCGATGCATATAGCATGACAAGAGCTGTTTGCAGAACAGTGTCCTTAGCCGTCCGCGGTAGCGGCTTATTCGGGTCCGAAAACAGCACACGCTGTTTGCTAAGCTTGACGACATCTGCGCACTGATTGTTCGCCCTTTCAAGAAAATGAATTGGTAGCGGGGTGATTATTGCGTGAGAGATTTCCGGGTAATTTAAAAGACCAATGAAAAGTTCAAGAAGAAAGGGAAGAAAATGGAACGGAAGGGCGGGATAATGTTGATTACTGTACTTCCTCTTGCTAGAATGTTGTTCGTAAAGAGTGACTAGTTTGCTGCTCTTACACGGCGTAGTCCCGGTTTTCGCATAGACAGCAAATAGACGTCTCACAAGTACTACTGGGTAATAAGAGGTTATTTACGTAGGTCAGCCGATTGGGATCGTTCCGCGGGACGACACATGACAAGGAAAATAGGATAATGGCAGGAAACCAACTGTTGACCAAGAAAAGAGTTTCATCGAGATTAAGACGAGACAAATGACAAATGAACTTGCCATTAAATAATTTAGATAACAACACATCGCACATTTCTGTTCCTCTATCCCATGACCACCTACTTCCTCAACCTCTGATTAATTACTCTATTTGGCGTAGCCGAAAAAGTAATCTCTAACAGCGTCCATCTCAGGAAAGGGAGAATCAACCGGCATCTCAATCGTATTGGTGTTTGTCCGTAGTCCGAGTGTAGAATGCACAGCGCGTATTTCCACAATTGGCAGATCTCCAAGTTCCGGTTTAAGCTCGCGGGTGTCAGAATTGGGGAGTTTGTGGAAAACAATATTTATGCGCTTTCGTCTCCAAAGAATTATGCAGCCAAATTCAAGGGCGAAAACAACAAGGATTGAAATGACGATGTTTGAAATGACGATGCTTGAAATGACGATGCTTGAAATGACGATGCTTGAAATGACGCCGGATGAAAGATTAGATCCAAACCTTTGATTTTGACTTGTGTTATTTCCTGAAGTGGGCCCTGGAGCTGAAGAGCTATAAGTGTTTGGACTAGTGAAGTTGGCTGACAACCCGTTCGCAGAGGACGAATTCGATAGCGAGTCGGAGAAGAGACTCGGGTCAACGACGTTCTCTCTAGTGGTCCGGCCGCGGCCATCATTGATGAGTATCTGTTGCTTGGAGCAAAAGGCTTGTTGGGCTTCACGTTGATATAGATTTCCTGGCAGGTAATGGAATTCCCCGAAGCTGCTTGGCCATTTAATATTTGAGAGATTGATCATGAGACTCGTTGATATGAGCTACAAGCACTGAATGCACCATAAACTCCTGTAGTGATATTCGTGAACAACCCTACACAACTAGAGGCATTTCTAGCACACATATGGCTCCGCAGAAGAGTTATGTTATTGACCAACGCACTTGAGGCCACAGAACAAATCACACTATTCATCATACAACCACAAAGACTTTCATCCGGACTCCGGGGAAGGTTGTCTCGTCCACAAATCTGTGACACCAAGGCAGAGCCTAGATTTGAAATCCCGTGATCGGCTCAGAGTCCTTTCTGCTAAACTCGTTCGATAATGGAGAAGTAAGGATGACTAACAAAACACTTAAATACAACAAAAAATCTATATTAGAATAAGAGTATTTAGGCCCTAAACAGTTTCAAAGTAAAAAAGTCACAAGAAAGCATTAAACCACTAGTGCCGCAGTATTCTTTACTCTTTTTAGTTTTTGTTGCTAATGTCAGTAGTGCAGTATATTTTATACTCCACTACAGCGAATACTTCCCAGGACCGACCTGAGAGGTGGCTCGTTAGACGTAATGTTACAAAAACGGATATAGAGCAAGATAGCTAAGTCTGTATTCTATGCCTTCAGCTTAGGTCCTAGAGCTTATATTGGGAAAGGTATGGAGGCCAAAACGGGAAAAAAATATAAAAGCATAGAACCCCCATCTACTCACCACTCCCTAACCTCACCCCCCGGTCCAAAAAACCCCGGACTAACCCAAGCCTCCGCACCCCTCGACAACCTCCTCACCACTTCCTCATCAACCTCAATCCCCAACCCATTTCCCCTCCAACAAATCCAATATACCCATCTGTGACGTTCAAAATCTCCGGATTCGATAAGATAACTATGTAAATCGCTCCCACTCCCCAAATTATAATGAATCCCCACTCCCATCTCCTGAATAGTAAAATTAGCAGAAACAGCATCAACCTGCACACAAGCCGCCAGCGCAATAGGTCCCAAAGGACAATGCGGCGCAAACCCTACATCATACGTTTCCGCCATGTTAGCTATTCTCCTTAACTCAGAGATACCGCCGCAATGACAGACGTCTGGTTGGATGATGTCGACGGAGCCGGCTTCGAGGTAGGGGCGGAAGTCCCAGCGGGAATAGAGACGCTCGCCGAGCGCGATAGGAATGCTAGTTTGTTGGGAGAGAAGGTTGATGGAGGTGATGTTCTCAGATAATAGCGGTTCTTCGATGAACAGAGGATGGTGTGGTGCTAATGCTGCGGCGAGCTGTTTGGCCATCGGTTTGTGCACGCGGCCGTGGAAGTCGATGCCTGCGTCCATTCCGAGCGCTTTTACGGCTTTAAGTCTTTCCACGCAAGAATCGAGTGCGGATGGTGAATCAAGCCATCCTAAATCTTCCGTGGCATTCATTTTCACTGCCGTAAATCCTTGCTCCTTTCGAGCTTTTCTATTCAGTGATAATCTGATCAGCGAGTCATCGTTTCCTTTCGTCTTGTAATTAGAAGGAGGGGATTTAACTTACGCCTGCACTTCCACATCTGAAGGTCTATCGCCTCCAATCCAAGCATACACTTTTATCTTATCTCGCAGTTTCCCCCCAAGAAGCTGATAGATAGGAACACCTAAACGTCTTGCTAAAAACAAATCCAAATGTCAGAAAGAACCCTTCCTCTAATTTCCAACCACAATAAAATACATATATATACCTTTCAGATCCCAAAGCGCGATATCAATCCCCGCCAAAGCGCTCATGAAAACTGGTCCACCTCGATAAAACCCCGCCCGCCAGCTCATCTGCCAGATATGCTCAATGTCACTAAATGCCCATTATCAGCATGAACACAATCCATCCCCCGTCTCAAAACCTTACTTAACAACATTTCAATAAGGAAACACTCACTCAGCCTCCACCCCAACATACCGCTCAACATAAGCATCTAAACAACCCTCCACAGCTTGAGTGTGCCCCTCAAGTGACGCTTCACCCCACCCTACTTTTCCCTCGGCATCGGTGATTTTCACGAAGAGCCAGCGGGGTGGAACACGAAAATATTCGATTTTGGAGATCTTGGCCATTGTGAGCTGTGCGGTTGTATATCAAGAAAATATTTTGCGATGGGTAAATAATCTGAATGAGGTCAGAGGTAGTTGAGACAGTGTTATACCTGACGGATAATCGCCTCGGGATGAAATGTACCGACCCGGGAGAGCTAACACTTGTCTAGATCCTTATTTGACGGAAACATCGACAAGGTTAGCATAAGGTTTATATATCTTAAATTTAAATATATTTTTCTTTTCTTCTTTATTTATATATTTCGTTGTATCTACTACTAAAGAACAAGAATAACCGAGCCGGGTATCTTGACCTATAGCATTCCCAAAACACCTGATCGCGAAATACGAGAACACCACCACAGTGCAACGCAGCTAAATAATATTGAAACCCTCACTTTTGCCATGCTCAATCCCTGTCCAAGTCTCTCAGCCAACTTTCAGCTCTTACTTCTTCACCTTCCCTTTACCCTTCGCGGTACCATTCGTAGCAACAGTCGAGCTCGCATTCGTGCTCTCCTTCCCCTTCGCCTCTCCATCTAAACTCAGGCCTAACCCTTCACCTTCCTTCTCAACCTTTCTCAGATCGGACGAACTAGATACGAATCCCATTTCCTTCCCAATATGCACACTCTTCATCTGTCTCTCAAGCTCCTCCGCTTTATCACCTAGAGCTCCCACCCTTCCAATACCCATTGGGCCTTCGCCGTTTGCAACAGCCTGTCTAGCCTTCTGCGCATTGGCTTGGGCCTGCTTGACTGGAACTAATTCTCGGACGAATCTCTGAGCTTCGTCACATCCTTCCATTACGAATTTAATGGCGAGGGTTGCGCGTTCTTTCAGGTACTCGTTATGGCCGTCGTACACGCAGCAGTTTAATAATGGCATGATACCGCCTTGATCCAAGAGCTGCTTCTGGACAATTGGGTTTCCTGGCCCGTTTCGGCGAGGGTTGGTAGGTGCAATGAGCGCAGTGAGGATGATGAGAATTTGGATCTTGATACCAGCCCAAGGGAATTTGTGTGGAGTATCGTGCATAGGTGGCACATTCGGTTGAGGCGAGGGATGAGAATTCTGATCGTCGTAGGGTCGCTCAATGACAGGCGTTGTAGAGCCGGATGGTGGCATATTAGCTGGCCGGCGACTTGGACCAGGAATCTGTCGGTCATCAAGTGGTTTGCGAGCAACACCTGATTCAAGGGCCTTGAGTAAGGCGACAAGTTCGTATACGCATTCCCATTCGATGAGAAGATGCCGCATCTCTGGAATTTCTGCTATGACCGAAATAAAATCTAGGTATTGGGATAGGCCATCCTTCGCACGTTCCATATCCCATAAGTCGACAGGGAAGTCACTTGGATGGCTTTTGTTTTGTCGAATATGAGCCTGGGCCGCGATCAGAGCAAGGCAATCCGGAACCACGCGGCATCGGAAATAATTATATAGAAAATGAATAAGTTTAGCGTCACGGTTGTAATCCTTTAGGTCGTCGTAGATAGGACTATCCTTTCGTGCTCGGAACATATAATTAATAAGTCGAAGTAGTACTGTTTGAGCTGGTGAGACGATGTCTTTCAGGATTCGTAGCGAATTCCATGCGTAGGGTAAGAGGGCGTTGTGATGGAAGGATTCGATAATTTGAGCGGTAATTTGGAAGATAAATTGCTGATCCGTTTGTTCCCAGACTGCTATAAAGACCAGCATTTCTCGAAGCAAGTTCTTACCACAGTCGAGAGCTAAGAACATCTTGCATCGTGTCTTCTGTAGGTTTTCTCCAGCCGGAGTAAGACCAGATCCCATAGAATCCACAATACAAGCTTTCACGGTCATGTGGAGCGCCTCGATTTGTTTCGTGTCCAGGATATTCGGAATTTCCGTCAATAAACCTCGCAACGGTCCTTCAGCGTAAGAATCATCGTCGTCCTCTTCTTCTTCCTCCTCTCCATCATCATCCTCGCCATTATCTTCTTGAATTGACCGGTCGTCAGCCTCATCTTGGTCATCGTTCCCATCTTCGTGCTGTTGATCATAAGGTTCATCTCGCCCGTAATGATTATCATGCTCTTGCCCTCGAGGCATGTACCGATCCATAGCATTATCTTTGCACGATTCTGCTCGTCCCATGGCTCCTTCGACTGTCTCCATCGGTACAACCCAGCCATCATAATTCTGATCCCTCACTCGCTTCCACCAAACATCGATTTCATGAGATACTCGGGCATAGAGTCGGTCTTGCTCGTATTTGTCCTCCAAATCCGCTTTCCAAATGGGTGTAGTCGACTCCTCTACATTATCTCGATCTACTTCACCCAGTGGCGAGGGTAATGGCCCGGCATTGTGTCCAGCGGCAATCTCGGCCTCGTATTTTGCCAATAGTTCTGCTGCTAATGGATCCTTTTTGTTGTGCCGTCGTAGCCAATTCTTGACTTCCTCGAACACCTTCTCCACATTCAGTTCGTCCGGCGGAAGCTCATGGATGGCGTCGTTTCGTAAATCATTATCAAACAACATCTCGAACCAAAAAGACATTTTAAAGCGGTCGTTGCCCATCGTCCAATTATGCGTATGCTGTAGACAGGTAACCAAGAGCTTCTTATCTGCATTCATATTAGCACCCCTCCACCCAAACTATTGTAAATGCAAACTCACAAAGCTCTGTAATTTCCAGCAACCTAACTCTGTCCGTTTCCGTGACATTTTCCCCATCATAACCCTTACTGGTAACATTGACACAAAGGATAATCAACCTATGTAGCTCTTTATCAAACTGCACTGCCGCACAAATCTCCTGTGCAGTTTCCTTGATCGCCAGCATATTCCGACTAATAACCAGCAAATTATTCAAGTAATGTAAATCCTCCCTCAATAAATCGTAATGCTTGAGAATAAGAGCCGCAGATTCAGGGACATCAAGGCCACTGGGGACGCCTGCATCGGTATGCTGTTCGCGGAGGGAGCGAGAAATGAGGAGGGGGACGGCGAGGGCGAATATTCGTTGGAGTCGCATCCAAATATCGACATTCTTAGCAAGATGCTCCCTATTCGTAAACCCAAATCAGCATTCACCCCAACAACTCACAGCACTTCCAGGGCCTCAGGAAACCCTACCTCACATCCGCCTTATTCAAACTCCTATCCAGAGTCTGCGCGATCATCTTCTTCGCCGCCTCCATACTCTTATATCCCATGAGCCTTGGTTTCTCATAATGCCCCTCCAGCACAATCAGCGCCGCGCAGAAGCAGCTCTCCTCAATCGTCTGCGTGTTTGCCACATCCTGGAAATCCATGCCGGCGCTGCTGGCCACCGTGGGGCTGCCTAGAGGAGGGGTATAGGGCAGGATAACTTCGCGATTCGTGCGGAAGGTTTGTGAGTCTTCATCCCACCAGGTCGCGATGGGCACTTTGCATTTGGTGCAGATGTAGGACTTGTCGCGCACATCGGGGAGTGGGTGGCCACATTGTGTGCAATACATGGTGGTGGTTGTGATAGTTTTTGTGCTCGATGTGGGGAAGTTTTGAGGTGGGAAGCAGCAGTCGCTTAAAGTTGCTAGAAAGGTGGGGACCCTGGCTATGTAAAAGGGATGAAAAAGAAGATAGTTTTAAGTTTCAGTTCAAGAAGAAATACGTCCTGAATTCCTCCTACCTTAGGTATTCGGAGAGATATTCTCTGATTATCAATTTCGGGCCTAATGGACACTGAAATTTTCAGATATAGATAAGTCAGAACCAGGCAGCAAAGTGGCAAGATCTAAAAGCCAGGTGACTTCAGTATGTACATTATACTTTAATTTATACTTGGTACAGGCACACTGCAGTATGTCTTTCCTTCGGTACGAGTTTCGTCAGCCATGTCTGCGTTGCGACCTTCAGTCATCGTTGCTGGTCAAAACAGCCACCAGCCACCAGCCGATACATATTGATACAAATGTCTTGAGCCCGGCCACCCACCCAATCCAAACTTTTCCCCGCCGTCAATTTCTAATCACTGAGCAGGTTCGCCGTTACTCGGGCCTTCCTCACTACTCTTGGCACTCTTCCTCTTGTGGCGATTTCGTCTCCGTTTTTTCTTTCCCCCCTCGCTCCTGTGGGCTTCCGAGTGATCTTCATCTACATCGCCATAATCTCCGTTTGTTGGTATGGTTGGAGAAGTCTTCTCGGCTCTCCTTCCCTGACTCTCTCCCTCGCCTGAGCTGCTATTCGTCTCAAGAACAACTTTTCGAACCCCTCCAGAGTCAACTATATTTTCTGTGATATTACCGCTTCGAGCAGCACCTCGCTTGCGTCGTACCAGACTATGACCTGAATGAAGAGAGCCAAGTGTATCTGTACTCTGGTTGCTGTGGCTTGTGTTATGTCTCGAGAGTTCCGTTCGTCGTGGTGACCCGGGTTCCTTGCTCATTGATGAAGGCCTTTCATTTTCGGCTAGTCCATCAGTATACATTTGATCCCGGCCATTGGATTTATGCGACCTTGATGATTCCGGGCGATCAAAAGAACCATAACCTTGTTGCACTGCTTGAACACCGTCTTTCGCATCTTTACCTGCCGACCAGAGGAGACCTTCGCCCTCTCCACCTTGCGGAGCAGGGTCATCTTGGTAATGGTCTTCTATTGAGTCATGGGGATGAACGGAGTCTTGCCGGGAAGCAGTGGGAGTTGGGCCAGCAGTCTTGATTTTAACGGTTTGGTATCGTGTCGTCTTTGGCCGACTGGCTAAATTTGAAGGCCCGAGATGTTTGAGATGCTCCCGCATGTCGTGCATGTTTCCGCGCACCGTAACATTTTTGCCATCGGCGCCGCTTGAATTTCTCCGAAGAAATGTGGCCTTGGGGCTAGTAGAATAGTTGATAGGGCTGTTGCTTCGCTGATCTCCGTTTGCGACATGCTTGGCAATTGGCAAGCCTTGATCCTCACTTAGGTCAATTAGGTGTTCTTCTGGTGCCGTCAAGGCTGTGTTATCTGGATTGCCGACGATATGGCCCTTTTGGATGCGTGCCTTGGGAGCTGGTTGGATTCGGCGAATGGCTTTGTGAACATCAATGTAAACGTCGGATTCATCGATAATTTCCCTAATTTGTCAGTAAGTAATTCGGGAAAGGACAGAAATGTGACTTACTCGCCAATTAGTTCCTCGATGACATCCTCTAAGGTAACGACTCCAATGGCACCGTAATTTTCGCCAGGGTATTCCGAAACAAGGACCATATGTGACTTTCCTTCTTGAAAGAAGTTAACAATATCGAGGCAGCTGGTCTCTGGGCGGGTTTCTGGGAGGGTAGCAAGCGCGAACTCGCTGACCTTCTTGCAATCCTCAGGGTCGTACGTGATGAGAATCTTAACCAAGAGCATACCAACAAAATTCTGCTCATTTCCAGGCTCGTAAATGGGAATCCGGGAGTAGCCTGCACCGAGAATAATATCCATGGTCGCCTCATCGAGAACGGTATCCGCAGACATTGTAAAGACATCTTCCATAGGTGTCATGATGTCGCCCACAGCCTTCTCTTTCAGATCGAGCACCGCACTAATAATTGTAACTTCATCTTGATTAAGTCGCTCCGTAGGAACAGATCCCAATGTCTTGTGAAGAGTTACCAATGTCTTCAAGCCTGATTTCTTGTAGATTGAGCCGTGGTCTTCGCCCAGAACATAATCGAGGAGCTTCGCAGTAGGCCAACCAATGGGTGCTAGAATCCACATGAGGGTAACGACGAAGGGGTACATCCAAGCACCAATAGCCAAACCATACCGGGCACAGACAGCCTGGGGAATGATTTCTCCGAAGATGACTATTTCAAGTCAGTATGATCCTTCTTAGTTTGAAGTCGTCCATACCAATCAAGCCTGTGCTACCAATAACCGCAGGCCATCCTCCTCCGAGAGAACGATCGAGTACGATGGGCAATGTTTCGTTGACAATGACGTTGGATAGAAGTAATGTGACGAGTACCCAATGTTTTCCTTTTTGCATCAATGACAAAACCTTTTGTGCGTTCCATTGTTCCTTGCCTTCACTCGAGGTGGCAATCACTTGAAGATGAATGCTGTCTTGTCCCATATAGCTACGCGGTGCTTGATTAGCATATGAAAAGACATTATTTCGAATGTTGGCACTCACGCAATGGTCAATCCAGCAAAAGCCCCTCCAAGCAAAACCAGAACAGCCGCAACAGCCAAGTATAGCCACAAGCTTGGATCCTCTGTGTCATTTAGGGTGTCTTTTTCGTTTGTCGCAAGTCCCAAGAGGCCCATTACTGGAGCGGCAGAAACGTAGGAAGCTTGGGTGAGGCCGAGGAAGAAGACCTTTGCAAGGCCGAGAATTGCAGGTCGCGTCGTGCCATAGCCATTGAAGTTGCTCCGTCCATCTGCGATTGCAAGTTTCGAGCTCATCGCCATCTACCACTCTCCAGTCACCACCGCAGCGATAATGGTTTGACTGATCCCAAGGTTTTGTGTTCTGTCGTTCGGTAGCGTCGAATTGTTTGGAGGACAAAGGATGTACCCAGCGAGAGGGAATGGTTCGCAACGTGCAAAAGAAAGGTCCTGGGCAAGAATTGACGTTAGATCATAAGTGGTGGTTCTATGCGGGGTGCAGAAGAAGGGTTTGGGGCCCACACCTGCGCAAAGAATGGCGGCGGGCGGATCACCACTCTGCACTTGCTAGAAACTCGAGGTGCGAGTCAACGCAAAGCCAGGCCTTGGCAGAGAAATGACGAGTTGATGATAGATACCCGCCCGTCCGCTAAAACCTGCTAACGGAGCTGCCACGGCACGTGCCTAGTACAATACTAAAGGAGGAAGAACAAGCGCCGTGGTGGTAAAGGCTTGAAAGAGCTTTAGACGTTGTCAATAAATGAACATATAATAGGAAATCCAAACATCCGATCCATTGAGGCATTTTTATACCTCGTTCTGGGTACATTTTAGATGTCCATGTCGTGGGCCTACACCCTGGTAAAAATGATAAGAGAGATAGAGGTGGCTGCATAATTACTTCAGCAACACCTGCTTTTCAACAACACAGCATGATACTTCTCACGCTCAATCCTCGCCAAGGGGGGACAAACATATCATCAGCAACTTCTGCCAAATGAAGAGAAGAAGAAGAGAAAGGCGGTAAAGAAGCCAAAAGGAGGTCTACCTTTTTATGTCTAGCCAAGGCCCCGCAAGGATATTTGTGTGTGGGACAAGTGTCTTGGAGAACTGTGTAATGTTTCGCAAACCTGCATTCGTGTAGAATATACCCACTCACATCGGCTTTACGATCCCGTTTCGTTTTCTTTTCACCGAGACGTTCCGATCAAAGTGTTCAGTCCAATCCTTGTGCTCTTTTCGTCGTTGTCACACGTGACTTTTAGCCACATGATCTAGTTTTTCGATCTCATGACTTATTGCTTTATATGTGTTATATCTATCCATCGTGTGCTTGATAGAACTCATGTTTCTTGACTAAAAAGGGCAGATTCTTCGCATGAAATTTTACCACCAAAGAGGGTATTAATAGTTTCTCTCTCAATGAAAGGTTTCTATATGTTTCAAAAATCTCAATCATGTTTCGTATCATGTCTAAAAAGAATACGCCCCCATGTAATACTGTTGTTGCCTTAGACCCCGGGCTATCGTTACGTCGTAACGTCTTGCCTGCCTCAGCCGCCACTCCCTACGCAATTCCCAGCTATTATCCAGCTCGTTTCCGGTTCTGTCATATTCCTCAATGACCTCTTTATGCACTCTGATTGGAAGACCTGGAGTTCCCCATATCTCTTTAAAAGTAGAATTTCTACTTTTTATGGAATCAAGGGCCCTTGATTGAAGTGAATGAATTCGAGCCCATAAGTTGCTACTTCGTTCTTGCTGTCGGTTCCTGCGCTCGCACCACTGTTTTTCTAATTCGTGGGAAGTAGGCACTCCACAAAACGGACCTTTTTGAGCTCTAATTCGTCGAGCTTCGTGGATCTTGTTGGAGGTAAGGGTATAACCGTAGTACGCGGTATATAGTATATAGAAGATATATCTATATAGTCGTCGGTAGGCGGCTAAGGTGTAGGCGGAAGAAGAGTCGACTGTTAGGTCGAGAGTGATTCAAGTATAGAGAATAATAATATGAATTTGACTTAAAGACTTATCTATCTACAAAGGGGTGAGCGGACTATATATACTACAAGTGTAGTTACTAGAAGCTTCTATAACTTAGAAATCAACGCTTAGAAATCAACGCTTATAAATCAACGCTTATAAATCAAAGCTTATAAATCAAAGCTTATAAATCAAAGAACAACCTAGAAGATTCTAGTAAGGTTTAAACCTTAAGCCTAGAATAGTGCTTATTACCTAATAATGTAACAGAGATGAAGATGAGAGGTGGGATGTGGTATCTTATCGCCGCGGGTTGTTATTTGACCTGCGGTTGGTTTTATGCCGTAAGTCGAAATTTGGTAAAATGGGAAGGGAGAGTGCTAATATTACGTAGTCTAGATGGCCAGAATGCTGGAAACCAGGTGGGTTCGATGTATGGGGTCATTCGCATCAGTGGTTTCATGTTTTTGGGACAGTGGGCATGATTTTTCAATTGAGGGGGTTTATAGAGGCGTGGGAATATTGTGTGGGAGCCGGGAATGGGCTATGTTGATTTATTACCTAGTAAGTTGATTAATATGGTGGTCAGTTAAAGATTAGTCCATCAGTCTTTGCCTATCATTTTGACTCGTCGAAAGTCATTTCACGAAATCTCCTCTAGTTTTCTCTACTATCGACCGCGTTCCATGATGCCAGTTTTTACCCATTGCAAAAGCCCCCCAAAAAGGGGGGAAGGGGGTTCTTATAATACTCTGTCAGATAATGGTTGTGTTGCTTTGATATTTTAATTTGTGGTTTCTTTGATCATTTAAAGTGTTGTTGAAAATCCTAGTGTAGCAATAGCAAGATATTTATAGGCTGAAACTTTGCAGTGCCCACTGCAAACCCCTCAAATGTGGCGTACAAGTGAAATTTTTAGCAACTCCTGTGGGGCTTTACAGGCCCAGCCACTGCTGACCGTGCCTATTTCTAGAATACCACTGGCCTCGCACAGGAATTCTAGCTCATCAACACTAATGTTTAGCGGGGTCTCACCCCGTAATCTTCAACACTTCTCCACCTCCACCACTCGAGTACCATTGTCATCAATCAGCCAGGCACGGCCTCCACTTTGTAACGATACGCTCAGACAGCATGTCCAAATTAACCTCTCTCCCACCGGAAATCCTTTGTCTCATCTTCGCAGCTATTCAGAATGCCAGCTCCTGCCCCCGCTATGTCCTAAATCCACTCCGCATAGATGCCATTCTAGCGGAGGTGAAAGATCAACCAAAAGACGTCGAAAACTCGAACCCAGAAGAAGATAGCAGGCCCCACGCAAGTTGGACGCTCAAAGACGGTGGACCACTCTCTCTGGCATCCACTTGTAAGTCGCTTCGCTCGATCTATTTCTCCCGCGCGGTTGCCTCGAATTTAATTCTCGAGATTCCCGATGCAAATCAAGGTGATTATTTTGAAAGAGAGCATTTTTATGACTTCTGGGATGACAAAGAGAGCAATGGGAATCTTTTGGCGCGTCTGCGACAGTTGAAAGATAGATTGAGGGAAAGAGGAAAGAGCTTAACAAGATTTAGGCTGGATTCGAAGTGGGATGCCTGGGATTATAACGTTAAATGCCTCAATATGGAGGTGTGGGCGGGGATTTTGAGAAACGTCAGTGAGGTATTTGGGGATGAGCTGACGGTCGTGATTTGTTGCCAAGGTGAGGGAGTCGAGAACGAGTTAAGGCAATACGCACCCAAGAAGATCAGAGAGTTAGAAAAATAGGACGAAGCTTCGGTGGAGGATCGATGCCAAATTCAACAATCGGCAACTCCAAAAGCGCAAAAACTTCCAAAATTACAACTCCTCGAGTAAGTACTCTCCGTACTCCACGAGCGCCGATCCCACGGCCACATCCCAAGCCTCAACCCCTACCCGAACCACCAGCAAGATCTGATCTATCGAACTCTTCACCACTTTCTCTACATCTCTATTTCGGCGTAAAACAACACAGAGCCGATATCCTAATGGGCTGTGCTCTCTCCATGTTCGCAAGTAAGAACCTTCAATCCCTCTACTACTCATCCGATCCCGGTAACCTCCACCTCGTTGGCAACGGTCGACGTCCAGCAACGGGTCACGAACTCTACGAAATCAGAGATCCTTACTTCCTAGGAAACCCATGGAGGCACCTACTACCTTCTAAAAGCTCGGCATGCGAGACTCTTGAGAATATAACTCTCGATTGCTCGCTCTTTTGGTCCGAGCTAGCATTTTGCTTATCCCATTTATACCGATTGAAACACCTCGACTGCGAGCTAGCTCTTCTACATACAGAACATATTTACCCGAACTCACTCGAACGGAAAGAAGAAGCGGGAGGAAGAATTTTGGAAACGTGTTTGAATAGCGAGGAAGTGACTAAAAAAGAGAGGGGTTTGAAGAAGAATAAGGATAAGAGATGGATTGATATTAAAAAGGAAGGGATTGTGTTGCCGAAAGTAGAGCCGGAAGTGCTTATCATGCCGGACCTGGCTTCAAGCAGCCCGTTGTCGAGGTTTTCAACTGTAGATATGAAGGTTTGTTTGCAGGTTGGGAAGAAAAGGATTATGAGGTCGAAGAAGGGGTGAGGTGCAAAAATTTTTCAGATTTCAATAACTTTGCGGGCGAACGAAAGGACGTTTAACTCCGTTGATTAGCGAAATCCTCGTGGCTTATGTCACCTCAGCGAAGGCCTTGATTGTGTGGAACGCTTTATTCAACCCGAAAATACCCTTCTATCGCAAACCGATGATCACCCAACGAGCAGTCATGATCTCTACTGCAGATAACAAATTGTAGCACAAGAATCATTTTTTTAACTGCTGATGGCGGGAACAAAGCTAACATCTTGAGGACAAACACACACACACACATATATATATATATATATATATATATATATATATATATATGAAGTGGGGAGTTGTCGAACCAAGCGAGGTTTTGCCAGCGCCACGCAACTCGCTCTCTTGGAAGAGCCACCTTCTTATTAAACTTCGGCTCGAAGCCCGGTTGAATGAATTTGACATTTGTTATGTTTCCGCTCAGGTTTCGTTTCCCAACGCCAAGGAAGGATCCCACGAACCATAAATCTGTAATTCAAAGACTTAGAGTCATTTTGGCATCTTGGCTCAATAAAAATACATGAAATGGTAGCTGGAGAATCTGTCCTTTATATGTCATGATTTGGGATCCCCACATTGATACTCCAGAAATTGAATGTTCCTCCTATTGCTCTGCTTCTTTTTTTCTCTAAGCTCGAATTCGACTCTAAGGAGGAGACGGAGGCTAGTACCAAATAGACAATGCAAGTTGCGAAAACACTTCCAAGCCGAGTGCTTCGAACGTTCATAGCCTCACTACTCAACATAAATAGGATTTGGGAATTGCGGTCCAGGTATTGATACATATTTCTTGGGTACTCTCTCAATATCCCCTCGCTCCTCAGAAGTGATCTCCGCGTAAATGGTCATAAAAAAAACAAAATGGTGATAATAATTGCCAACATAGGTGTACCAATCAACTGTTATCTTCAGGGCCTAAATCAAGGGATATATCGGGCTAAATTTTAGTGTCTGGTTTGGGATGAAGAGTAGTCTTGCGAAGTTAAATGCGAAAAGAAAGCAGATAAGGCAAGGGTGAGACTCTGGTAGACACCGGGTATTTAATTGCTTCTTAATCAAAATTTGAAGTCGAATTAAGGCTACGTTTCGGATTTCTAGGACTTTTTTCCATGTTGACTTCTACCGACACGCATCTCAAATCAATACTTAGCTAAAAACAAATAAAAATTACACAGCATTATATAAAATGTACATAAAAAGACATAATTTTAATAAAAAAATCTGCTTCTCTTTTCTAAACTGAGGTTCTGTTGTTAGGAATTGTCCGCTTAGCTCTTCCCTTCCGCGAATAACTTCACAAAACTCGCCCTACTCTTCGCTTAATGGCAAAACTACTTCACGAAAAAGACAAAACAAAAAACTATAACAAAAAAAAAAACCCCTAAAATTTTTTTTATCCCACCGACAAAAGAGGTTCCCACAACCCCCTGAAGGGATATTGTGGTCAATCCTCCCCCCAGACAACACAGTCGTGTAGTGGTGTCTGAGGCCGCGCCCCTCTCACTCCGTACTCCCGATGGTTAATGCACGGCTAGTGTAACATCCCCGAGGATCTTTGGTTACAAGTAATCATTGGGGCTCGTTGTAGTTTAACTCGTCATTTCGGACGCTTTCCTAGCTGTGAAGTTGTTAGTGTGTGGAATGTTAGTACACAACTTGCGTTGTTGGAACAAGCGAACCGAGCAAACTGCACACTGTTTGTTGAACGGAAGTGTATTATTGAAACTTATATAGCTAGCTTTTTCTCCTATTTCATTCTGCCTCTCAACACCCCTCTTGGCCTCGGCTGCTGCTAGCTGGCAAGTTGCCGCCCTCAATACTCGTACTTATATATTGGAATAAAATACTGGTAAGACATCATCTCAACTGAGAACGGGTGATATTTTCATGTTAACTACCTAAACATCCCCTAATAAAATTCAAAAGGACACCCTTTCTCAACCGAATCCTCATAAGTTTTCTCCTTCACAACCTGCCTCGTCAACGTCATCAACGCCTCCGCCAACCCCTCATCCTGAAACAACTCACTCCCCTCCTCAGGAATACAAGCGAGCAAATATACTGCCCACTCTTCTCAGTCATCGTCGCCGCAAACACAGCACTCACACAACCCTGAAATTGATCCTTCTTGAACGGCGACATGCCAACACTCATTGCGTACCCACCCAATGGATACGGCTCATGAATATCATATTGACTCATTTTTGTGTCCATGAAACCCGGATAAACGGAATTAGCGAGAATTCGAGGGTGCGCGGAAGTGAGATGTTTGGCTGAGTATTTGCAGTAGAGCATCACTGCCAGCTTGGCGCGACCGTGCTGTGGATTTGGCCTAAGATCTTGGTTCAATTCATCTGGGCTTGCGAATTTGCAAACTGAGGGTGTAAGTTGATGTGCATTCAAGCCGAGCGTGACGACGCGAACGGTATTTCCCTTTTCGGGAGTCTTCATAATTGGCATGAGATGCGAGTTCAAAATAACGTGTCCCATATGATTGACAGTTATATGTCTATCAACCCCATAATCAGTAAGTTGATAAGTCATGATACCCCTCGCTGCGTTGTTGACCATGATATCGATCCGGTCCGTCTGCTCCGCGATTTGCTTTGCGATTTTGGTGATCGCTTTCCAGTCAACCATATCGCATTTGAACTATGTTACTCTTCGTGCGGCCTCTGGTCCCATTTCGGAGGAGATGGCATCGAGAGCTCCGTCTATAACTTCTTGGGAGAGGGAGAGGATGAAGATTTTGGTAATGTTGTGAGAGAGGAAGGTGTGTGAGCAGCCAAAACCGATGCCTTCGGAGCCGCCAGTAATTATTGCTAATTTGCCGGTGAGATCAGGGGTTTAGGAAAGTTCGAATTGGTGCTCTTTATTGGCAAGTTGGTGGCTGGAATAGAGGTCAGTAGATTATCGTGCAATGACCCCTAAACAGGTCTGGCTATGGTCTTCAAACATAAGAATGGTGGACATACGTAGGACCCCCGAAGTTCTCGGCCAGAGAGGACTTGATTGTATCAACTATTGCGGTCATCTTGATAAGTCTGAGTGATTTTACTGCGGTATGAGATTTCAAGAGACGTGATGCAGGCATGAAAATGCGCAACATTCGAGCAAGACAACTCAACCTTACCGTGGCTTACCTTTTCTTACAAGTACCCATGTATTCGAAGAATCTCGATGTCATGAAGTGCTTGATGACGTTACGACATTCTCCAAACACTTCTCCATGTCGACAAGCAAAATAAAATATCCCGGAGTTTCAGTTGCCTGTCTAATAGCCATTATTCGTTGGTTCGTTGACCTGACAGAACGCTAGTTGTTGTCAATGGATGATGATCGAGTCGATTTTTGTTTCCAGGATGAAGTCATTATATTGCACGTGATATATTTTTACTTGAAACGACTCGGTTTCGAGAGGATCTCGGATGTTATTCCACAGCGTTATTAAAATCTGTCGTAGCCTTGCCTTCTTACTTTCTCAAACTCTTAACATCAAGCTCGGCTCGTTAATATGTCTTGTGGGTTTGGTTGTCATGTGATTCGATATGAAAAGGGGAGTGGAGGATGGGAAGTGGCGAAAGCGCTAAGGTCTGAGGCTAGGCTCGGGTCGAGATTTTTCAGAAACAATATCGAAAATAAAACCTGCCAAAAATCTACTTAGACCTTGTTTAGTTCTTGCGGTGCAAAGTTATGAGGTGCAGTAAGAAATTCATATTGGCTTAACCTACAGAAAACAGCGTAAGCAAGTAACACCCTAGCTGACAAAAAAGACCCAGAAGACAACCATCCGACTCTCTTCGGTCAAAAAAGAACCCAAGGAAAAGCAAAAGACAAAAAATAGTCATCGACTATTAAAAATCAATAACCAAATGCCCCACACCCCTCGAAACACAACTCAACATCGTCTTCCCCTCACT
>JAAMPI010000495.1:0-34968 GCA_013054445.1 Cudoniella acicularis
CCATAACAGACGCGGCTATCCGCCAAAATACCTACAGCCAATCCTGCAAAGACCTCAATACCCTTCTCCTCTCCGATCGAGACGCTGACCTAAACCACGGAATTGACATCCAAGATTCTACCATCCCATCATCGGAAGGACATGCAATCCCTATTAGGAAATACACTCCTGTATCTCCTCTTCTAGAAAAGAATGAGGAAGAGGAAAGGAACAAGGTGGTCTACTACCACGGCGGGGGTCTCTACGTCGGAGATCTCGACAGCGAAGACATGACCTGCCGACGGATCTGCAAGCTTCTTTCCCTCACCGTCTACTCCATTGACTACCGGCTCATGCCGCAATTCTCCGCCGACGATGCCCTCTCCGATGCCGTGCATGCCTTCCGTGCCATCTCACTTGAGAAAGGGAAGAGGAAATTGGTTGTGATGGGCAGTTCCTCAGGCGGGCAGCTTGCGGCGCAAGTTTCTCAGCTCGAGAATGGGAATGGGATAGATGGAGTACTGTTGAGAAGTCCTGTGACCTGCGATGCTGCGAATCTTCCTTTGCGTTGGAAGGGAAAACACAAGTCAATGTCGACTGCTTTCCACACCTCGCTTTTGTCGTCTGCTGCTCTTACTGCGGAAAACAGAACGAAGGAGATGCTCCCGCTGGAAAGGGAAGTGGAGGAATTGAAGGGAATGCCGAGGCATTGGGTACAAGTTTGTACTAATGACATTTACTACTCGGATGGTGCTTGTTATGCGGAAGATTTGGAGGAAGCGGGTGTGGAGCTGAGGGTGGATGTTGTACGGGGATGGCCGCATACTTTTTGGTTGAAGGCGCCGCTATTGAAAAAAGCTGTGAAAGTAGACGAAGATATGATTGAAGGTCTGAGGTGGCTTTTGAAGGGTTGAAGAACATGGTAGGGAGTGTTTGCTCTTACGATGCATGTAAGCCTGTCTATATTTGGGTAAATATTTGAACTTCAAAAAATGGGAATGTAGAGATGATTTAAATGCCGGTGATTAAATGAATTACATCCATCTTGCAGGAAGCCACCTTCTATACAGCCAGAGCTTTAGATATCAACTCTCCGGGCTGACAGGATTGAATAAATAGTGTTGATAGGTCTGCAAAGCGATCACAAAAGAGTTCGGGCGTTAGGCTCTATGACACTTTGTCCATGTAGTAAGATTGAGAACTGTCTGTCAGTTCCATGTTTGCTCCCTTCTTACCACGCCGTAAAACACACTTGTGGATATCGGGAAAATTGTACGGTATTTTTCGACAAATTCAACTACACTTCGAATCGTACGCGACCAGTAGAGATGCTAACTTTGATTTCTTCCCTACCCGCCCACTATTTACACTAGTACAGGTGACAAAAGAAAGGATGCGTGATGATCGTCTACAAGAGGGAGAGGTCGCCGAATTTCTCCTGCAAAATTTGTCAGTAATTATCTTCCAATAAAAACCCAGTGGCTGCAATTAAACTCACCTTGTAGCCTGGTACCATCCAGCGTCCCTTGGAAACGAGCTGGTTTGTCTTCTCGTCGATTTGTGGTTGAGCAGCCGCAACTTCGTCCTAAAAAACACCAAAATTCAGCCCTGATCTCGATGCCAATTTCAAACCCATTGAGGATACATACCACGGTGAGATCCTCAAATGGTCTTGCCTCTTCGATGTTCTTCAATGTCTTCTCCAAATCCTTCAACTCCAAGTCCACACGGCCCTTTGTCTCCTCCGCGTTCTTTATAGCCTGTGCTTCAAATGCCTCAATCGCTTTAATTTGTCTGTTAACATCATACGTCGTAGGCTTGAAGCTGCTGAAGTGCTTCTCGATCTCATCGACCACTGCTTGGTTCTTCAGGATCGATCGGAAGTGCGCAAAGTCGACCTTGGATGGCTGTTCTGAGAGCTGCTGTACCCTGCGTCGGGCATCTTCGTTGCGCTTCTTGAAGGCTTGGAGAGAGGCGGCAGTCTGGCCGCGGAGGCCAAGGGAAGTGGTGACTTTGGCCCAATCGAGCTTGAGGGCTGCGCTTCGCTGTGGAACAGGAAATGTTAGCTGTGGGCTCAGCGAGGAGATTGATGAGCTCCGGCAGAGCTCGGGGAGAGGTGTCTTCTCCATTGTGCCGACAGAGCGAATGCAGAGCTTCGTGAGACCGGAAGAAAAGGAATTGAGTATTTGAACTTACTCCGGTTGCCATTGTGAGGATATGGGGGCGATTGAAGGGAGTGGAGAGTCGTGTTGTGTTGAGTTGAACGTCGTCAAAACCTGGAGTTTCGGCAAACCGCTAATAAGTCACGTGAAAGGAAAATCCAAGTCTCCCGTCTGAACTTTCCCCGAGCGGAGGAAATGAAGAATTCCAGTTTTCGACTTCAATGTTGATTTCAGTAAGAGCGTTTAAGGATCTTGCTTGGCTTAAAGCAAATGGTCTTTCTTAGTTGAATAAGTGACTTTTGACAATATGTATTTTCACAAAGGCACGGAATGATGAGATGGAATTTGCTAGGGGAAAGATCTTTTGGTCATCATAAAAGAATGGATTTGACCATTCCATACTCAGTGTACAGGCCTTTATTTTATGCAGAGCCATAAAAGCGACTACCCCCCTCCAAATTTTCTCCAAATGAAGCATACCAAGGTAGCCATGTCGGATGGAATAAAGTTATGGACCCTATATGCTTAGAGCCATAATAGAGTTGACTATATCATTGTCGTTCTCCTTCAGAGCCTTGATAGCCTTCTTCCTGGAAACACTCGCTTGGGTCATAACCAGCTCAATATCCTTGTCCTCAAGACCCTCGGCATCGACCTCCTCTCCATCGTCCTCGTCTTCATCCTTCTTGTCGTCGCCCAGGTCGATAGCCTTGCCCTTGCCGTGGTCGTGGTCATGGTCATGGCCAGAGTGGTCGTGTCCGGCGTGGTCATGGGACTCGGCAGCAGCCAATTGTTGAGCAGCGGAAGCTTGAGCTTGGGAGTTGAGATCCTCAATCTTAGCCTCGCCAAAGACACTGGGGTTTATTTTGTCAGGATATACAAATGGTCGGGGGACAGAACAGATATACTCACATGTAGGTGTTGCTGGTGGGAGATTTGTAGACTTCTGGCTGGTTGATGACAAAAAGAATCTGTAATACAGTTAGAACGCATTGCTTTCAGTATTGGCGGACTTTCTCGTCGAGGAAAAGAGGAGAGAAGAGGGGTACAGATATTTCCACACCAGCTTGTGGCGTTGTTGTAATGGGTAAAACAGCCATAAGATATTACTCACGTTCTTTGGTCTTCTCAATGTCACTCTGGTAATGCCAGGAACCCGGGTCAACCCAAGCTTGGCAATTGACTTGCGCGCCTTCTTCTCATTGCGAGAGTGGACGATAGCTCCTCCTGCGGGAATGCCACTTTCGCCAGTCTCTACTTCAGAGTCGGAGCTCTCAGATCCCTCGTCCTCTGCGGTGACGTTCTTGGTAGGCTCATCATCGGGGAGCTCTTCGATGCGTGGGTTCGACATATTGGGTGGTATGTCTGTTTGTAGTTTGTTAGTAGATGGTAGTTGACGATCGTTTATTTGTGTGAATATTTCTCGTGTGCGCCTGAGGCGATCGGTGGGATTTCTGCAGATGGAGCACCGACGAATCGCTGACGCGTAAATTCAAGGGTTTACTGACCTGGGAAGATGGAGTGTGGAGGAAGGTAAAGATTTATGTTCTGGTTGATTGCATTGGAAAAGATCAAGCTTCGCTTTAGGGCTGCGAGTTCGCTAATATTTAGGTTGCCGAATCCAGCATCATCAGTGAATAGCCAGGAGAGCAGAGGCTCGAAACGTCAGAATAGTAGTTGTTTTCGATTTGGAATTTGAATTATGCTTATAAAGAGTTTTTCTTCGTGGTTTTATTGCTCATTTAAAAAGGGTAATTGTACCTCTGGTCACTTTTGCACAGGATGCCACAATGACATTTCATGGCATTTTATTTCCGTAGCACTTCAATGTCTTTTTGAAGTCCATATGCTCTTGACGCCTGTCAAATTTGACGTAGGATACATAGCTCCGGAAGAAGCAAAGGAATCCAGCAACCCAATGCAATCATGCTCGCAGTCCCAAATCCCACCCTACCATCTACGCAGAAGCCTTGACCTTTGCCAAAGACTTTCGGACCTCAAAACGTGCTTGCTTCCTCAGTCGCAGAACCTTGAATCGCTCGAAATCGGTCAATGCTCGTCTCCGCTCCTTTTGGATACGCTTCTTGGCCCACGCACTCTCCTGCCACTTTGCCTCGATGCCCGCCTTCTCCCATGCAGCCTTTATAATGCCCGTTCGTGCGGCCCGGGGAAGCTTCTCGAGAATAAGAGGTGTGAGGATGAGTTGTGAAAGAGAGATTGCTTGGCGGGGAACGGCGATCTTAGTATCGGTAGCAGGTCCATCGATGAGCGCCTGTATAAATTAGTACTTGCGGCGGTCTTGTTTTACCAACAATATGAACATACGCGCTTGTGATCAATGATCTCGACGATCGTGGCAAGCTTGCCGTCTGAAGGTCCTCCGTGGATGAGAACAACGCGACCGACCTCCACCAGTCTCCATGACGATGCCTTGATTTCTGCGTCACCCATTGTGATTGATTCTGAGGCGAAGATGTTAGCCCAAGATTTTTCTCTCCCGAATAAATGGCGGATTCAACGTACTGGGCGATATGTCGAGGGTGTTGTCGTTGAATGGAAATTGTCGCAGTAGAGGGAATTCCAAAATCATCGATGTGGATGGGTTAGCGAGCGAGGAACCCTAAAATTTTCTTGGTGCCTGGGTGCCTAGGGCATTCATACATATCCTCTAGCGCCTCCACCAGCTTCGAGTCGAAAAAAGTTCCTGGAAGCTCTCGCGAACTTTTTCATCCTCCAAACTTCGACACTTTCCAGTTTTCCAGTTCTTGAAGTGCAAACCTCAACATGTTCTCTACTTACTACCATTGCGCATCAAATATGCTTGCATCTTCCGTTGAACCGACAACGGACTTCAATTGTAAGTCAAACAATTCTCTTTGGCTGCCGCACTCCAATTCTCCAAGCACACAATGATGATATAATTTGCGATCGACCTCACTTCGGTGGCACCCTCGCCGGGGTAGCTATATCGAGCGAGTGGATGACATTCAATCTTACATATTCTGATCTTTTCCTTTGCTCCTTTGCCAACTTCATTACTTCCCGCCTGCGAATTGGCAGAATTTGACTGACCTGGCAAAAGAACAAGTTTAGGTGTGGGGGATCCACCCCATAAGTGCTGCATACACGCAACTACTCGAATATAGCGATACCGAATACATAACAAGTCCTGGCCGCGATGTAAAGGTTTCGGAAGTCTCCAGGCACCTTTTCCCGCTGGTAAGCCAATTCTTCCATATTCTTATGCAACAATCATTGTTGCAAACTACAATTGTCTATGATTACAACAAACGCACTGAAAATCCTGAGCTTTTCGGAGCCTTGAAGATTTCAAACCAAGATCACTGAGTTCGACGAAATAAAAAGCCTTTAATTCGAAAGCATTATCAAGAAGAAGGTCGCTAACCAATGTGCGATAGATGTCTTAGTTCTATTCTGCTTCTGTCAAACTTCTTGACAAGGTCAAACCAAACCGTGGATAAAAGGCTCGAAACCCGTACCAAGCTTGGAAAATATCACGACCTTCTCTGCGTGTATAACAAATCTCCGTCATTAGGTCACTTGTTCTCTTCCATAGTCTCTAGACTATTAGCATAAGAAGTCCATCCCATCGCCTAGAGCATTGAGGTCTTTAGAGATCCTAGTATTTTGCGATGGGAATAATCTTAAAGTGGAAGTCGTGCCGATATGATTTGCACGGATTTTTCTTTAATTTCCCACTCACCGGCTCGGGTTAGAGAGCTGTGTATAGCTAAGAAACAAGCCTTGCATCATCGTAGCTCGTTGATCACATGCCAAGTAGACAAAAATTCAAGCACATTTATAAATCACTGGGCACCATTCGTGTTCTATAAAATTCCCGCTCTAACCTTTTTCAACTCTGCTGTAATACAGGGTAATTCAAACTCAAATTCGTCGACGCCTGCTTTCGCACACCTTCCCCCTCTGACACACACTTTCTCACCTCTCGACCAAACACCCATCAGCCTAGTCAATTACAATGGTAGGCTCAACAATTCCATCCGCATCATCAAGATCTCTCTTCACACTCTCAAACAACACTTTCGCCACCACCGACGGGACAGCATTCCCTATCTGCTTTTTGATAGCTGTGACACCCTTCCCTTTGAATGAATGGCTGTCGGGGAAACCTTGAAGACGGGCAAACTCCCGCAGGGTAAATTCTCTTTCGCCACTGGGATGGTAATTGTTACCCCCGTTGCATGTCATGGCGCGCGGGAGGATAGCGTTTCCATCGTACGGTGTCTTATAGGCATGAAGCGCGTACCTTGCAGCGTCGACGTTGTGGTCTAGGGCATCCCGGGGTATGCGAGAAATTGCTTGGTTGACTGTTTTGAATGGCTTGAGAAATGAACCTGGAGGAGGCGACTTTGCGTACTTTGGGGGAGGCATAGTGAGTAAGGGCTCTCCGGGACTGTAAGTCAAAAGCGTCAGTGTTTTGATTTTCTCTAAGAGTTTACAAATAACCAGGAGTGGGAGAGCAAAGGCATAACGAACCATGATGCGAGGATAATTAAACGATACCGGCGTTGAGGCAGGCCCTACAATTGTCCAGGTTAGTATCAAGCAGGGCGAAAGGGAGGGATGTGCAATTTTACCCATTCTTGAAAGGGTTTTGCAGCCCATGTCACTGAATAGTTCAGGCTAGTGAACATCTTGATCAGAGCACAGAAATACAACCTGAATCGCTTGTGGAGCAGTCCGAATGTCTGCTCGAGCGTCACCGCCCTCGGCTTAACAAGCTTCAACAACTCCTCCACAGCAAACAAGCTTGCCGTGTTCATTTCATCATTCGGACCCGCAGTAGTGTGAGCTGGGCTGAAAAATTGGCAGGGCGGTGATAGGTGAAGGATATCGACCTTCAAACTCCCAAGATGGCCGTCTTTTCCCAAGTTTACAAACTCATCTGCAGCGATGCAGAATCCCCGAGCCAGGGGGAAATTCGCTTGCCAGGTTTCCATGGCTGTAATGTCGAAATCGAAACCCCATAGAACGCGTAGGCCAGCCATGCAAGCTCCTCGAGTCGTTCCGCCTGCACCACAGAAACAATCTCCAACAGTGAGCTTTTGGCCTGGGAGTCTGGTTTTTTGAGCTTGTGGAGATATGCTCTTCGAGCGAATGCTTCCGGCTGGGGGTGGAGTGGAGTGGTTCGACACGAATGGATTGATAGTCAGAGGTGTTGGAGGGAAATGACCTAAGGGGTTTTCGGTCATGGTAAGGTCGACGACATCGTTCTTCTTACCGTCTAATCTGATACAAGATAGCTTCCGCCGGGTGTCCTCTACTCCATATTGATTGTTTGGACGAAATCTTTTTGAAGAACATACCACATCATCATGATTGTTGAGATCGGCCGGCTCCTTTCTCTTTGGCGAATTGGTCCCATCAAGGCTTTTTGGAATCCGAACTCGGCCTCTTGGAAGCGATCTTGCCCTCGGCCTGTCTTGGGGTAGATATGCCCCTCCCGAAACTGTTGTCCCACGCCAGTCAATGCGAAGCACATCTTCCTCAATCGGGTCCAGCACGTCCGATGCACGAAGTCTCTCCATCATCCTCTCTCTATAGACATTCTTATGTCTATCTGCAGCACATGGGTAGACACAAGTGTATCTCCACCTAGCAGTCAATTCTCCTCCATCGAATGCCGAGGCTTTATCCCCCCAGTCGCTAAGATTGAGCCATCTTTGCTGGGGAAATGTGTGGTTGCTCAGGCGCAGTTTGCGAAGTTTGACAACCTCAGATAGAGGGACTTCGATAGCGCCTTGTGTTTGTCTTGGTCTCGGGTCATCGAGGTCGACTTCATAGCATATGCATAGCTCGTTCAGTTGCCTCGGAAGCATGTTGTCAACATCCTTGAGGCGTTTTAATTGCTCCCCTCGAAGTATAAAATCGTCTGTTTCTAGATTATGAATTATATGCGTTATCCTGAGAAAGCTTCCATCGTTCAGCTCGACAGTTTTGCGCGGTGCCAAGCGGTATTTGTCAAAGTTGTAACTCTCGAGGCTTACGAGAGGCAATGCCACAGGCGGATTTCTCTGCTGGTACTTTGGTGCCCTTGAAGCTCTGTGGCGAGCTGCTCTCTGAGGAACCTCCTCTTCATAAATGTCGTTCAAATAAATCGGAGCAATGCCAGGATGCAGAGCGCGTGCTCCAACCAGCTCTATCTCGTCATCACTTTCATCACCTATGATCTCGAGGTCTTCAAGATCGATAACGCTTTCTCCGCGAGCAGCTTGGTGTCCAATGAAGTGTGGAAATGACTGCGGGTCTTCAATCTCGTAGACTTCGTCTTCGTAATCCGAATTGATGCCATCATCGTTTTCATGGCTGTATGTTCGAGAAGATGATCCCCGTGGAGGTGTTTCATTTGAGTTTGTGTCATCAATGTCACGAACGTCTCCAATCTCGATGGGATTACTGTTGTCGCCCGGTTTGGCTCTGGTTATTGGGGTAGCAGCCAATGGTGACACTCCTCGTTCTATGGATTGCAAGATCTTTAAAGCTGGCGTTTGAGCTGCTGCCCGATAGTTGTTGGGAGGGTTAAGATGGTCAATTGTAAATAAAATAGGCTTCTCAACGTTCGACGAACCAGCATTATTCCCACGGCTGAAACCGCTGTATGTCGACATGTTCGGTTTGGTTCTTAGAGGAAATTTCGATTGAATGCTGACCTTCGTACTACGGGTGGAGAAATCTGAGTTTCTTGATTAGTTCCGGTCTCTCATCGCGACTCCCAACTTAGTAGGAAGATCCCGTTGAGAAAACGCATGAAGAACAACACACCCTCGAGCACTTCTAGATCATCACCGCCACCCAATCCAGAATCGGAAGGCCCATCTTGGCCATGGAAAGCCTCGGTGGGTCGACGGTGTGCCATGCTTTACAGTGTCGCAGATGCCGTAGATCAAAGCGTAATTTGCAGTGGAAACTTCAGATTGCTCTTTCTATGAGCAGGAAGGAAGAGTTAGCAACTGGCGCAACCAGGAATAGATGTAGAAAGATTGGAAAAGTCTTAACTTGCGGTGTAGAAGCTAGCAATGACTTGACTGCAGGTTTCTTGAGTTGGTGGAGAAGACTGTGTTCCAGCCTCAGGTCTCCTAATATGCTTCAAAACGAGTTGTTTTGACGTACCCTTTATTCACTTCTGAATCCAAAATCAATGTTGAAGTGGTTCTAGATGTCTCCTCATATTATAAGCTGAAGAAATCTTTGATAGTATGTTCAAAGGATTCTAGACAAGGTAGGATCAAGGATGCTATGTACCGCTGATTTGCAAGACTGCTTTACAGGTTTAAGTGTAAAGTCTAGAACCACACTTAAATCTTCATGTTGAAAATATTAGTGACTGTTTGATGAGGTGCTGGGGGGTTGACCTTGAAACCTAGACACTGCAGTGAGATTTATAATTCGTTTGGATAAAGCGACTTCTAATGAATATTTGCTATATCCTGCACAAGTCTTATCACTCCTGCTTCAAAAACAATAGGCGAGGCTTTCAAAAGAGTCAAAAGCTAGCTTCTCGTTCAGAGGATACTGCTCGCTGCGTACTTTTTATACAGCAACGAGTATCAGCAGCAGATGTAATGAAAACGCTTCACGCTCTGCGAAGCTTATGCTCTTGTTGTCGGGAACAGGGTTTGGTCTTAGCTAAGAACTATGGATTTACTTTGATTGGCTTTAAAAAGGCAAGTTCCAGTACCAGTGAGCTCTTCTACTATAAAAGTCAGTTAAGAAACAGAGCTAGGAGATTTAATGAGTATTAGAAAATAGATTTTGAATGATCATACGGGCAGATTGCTTGCGGCTCCCTATGACACTCAAGAAGGAAGTAGAATGAGCTTACCACCAAAGATAAAAAAAACACGCACAATGTAGTCTTATAGCTTGCTCTATGTTTAGTAAGAAATGTTCCAAATCCTTAACGATGCCGATTTTAGTATTTTTGCAGCCAGTTACCGCCGCGTAGAACGTGATATGCTTTTGAGGCCTTTCAGAGGCAGAGAGAAGAGAGACAAAGGTCATGAATGGAATGTTTCTGCTCCCTATGGGCCGCTCAAAGGCAGATAAAATTTCTCGAGGCGCGGAGGCGCGGTGACGTGAATTGTGACTCGTGGAGATGCGTGAAAAGAGCATCACTGCCTTCAGTGGAGTGAAGTTTCAGACACTGACATAGCCCGACTTTGACATGATTGGCTGACATTCTGTGTTGAAAGGAAATAGGATATATTCAAATTTGTAGTACCGAAAGAATGCACGAAGATATAGAGGAACAAGAGACGAATATCTTTGCTTGTTCATAACATAAGACAAGAGATGAGAGCAGATGCTATAGAAACTATATCATGCTAAGGCACTGCCCAGCTCAATACGCAGGATACTATGCCCTATTTGGAGGTATTTTGTGGTTTCACTATCGACATGTTAAAGAGTTTCGTTGTCACTAGATATTTCATGAGGTACTGAGATTGAAGTTAGGCTACGTCGTAGAAATCCGTGCAGCGGAGCGGATTACTTACTATCCCGAAGGACGGCCTCTCTGGGATTCCGTTCCGTGTCACCGGAGCGCAAGATGCTGCGGCCGCAACGGAGGAAAAGCCACAGGAGTGGCGGTGTGAGATTGCAGGGAGTAAAATGGCTCGAAATATTTCTTTGGCGACGGAGAGCTTATGGCGTTTTCATTGGTTTTTGAGAGAACTCACATAGAAGTGCCTTTGACCTCGCCATTGAATAATTATGATTCTAGTATATGGTCACTGGGCCGTTGTGGCTGCTTCAAACTTGGTTAGCAGTGAAAATTAGCCGAGACCAAGCGGAAGCTAAGAATTTTCTGAGAGCAGACGAAACTACGGTTTGAAAAAGGTGGGATGCCTTGCCTTCCAACTTTTCAAAATGTCTTCCCCGACGCGAACTTCCCCGCAGTTCTTTGCTTCACTGCAAACTCCGATTGAAGCTCAGATTCAATTCGGATTGCATCCCTCCTGAGTAAAGAATCAATCAATTTCTAACGCCAGAGCTTGCTCCACTTCCTTCGAACCCTATCCGTTTCTTATCTGGTTGTTTGCGCTGCTGCGCGGTCGCCAGCGCATTTCTCAGAAGAAAGTTTTCTCCAAGTAAGTAGCCGTGTGCTCGCTTCAGGTTCCATCGAGGTCTTTCTCAAATCTCATTTCTTGCTGGTTGTGATGATTGAAAAAAAAAAGATGTTAGACTGCTAAGCAAATTTTGCGGAGAACTATTCAAACTGAACCACATTACCACACTCCTCTTGTTGCAAGCAAATTTTGGATCAAGCTGACTGGATCGCAATAGTAAGACACTTCCTCCCGCTTGGTTTAGGTTTCAAGTCTTGCGACGATGTGCGGCATTCTCGGCCTCATCTTGGGAGACATCGATGACCCAACATCCACAGCAGCGGCGAGCGACCTCCACGATGCGCTTTACTACCTTCAACATAGAGGTCAAGATGCGTGTGGTATAGCAACATGTGCTTCGGGTGGAAGAATCTATCAGTGCAAGGGAAATGGTATGGCTGCTAAGGTGTTCCACGACGGCTCCCGAGTGCAAGATCTTCCTGGTTTCATGGGTTTAGGCCATCTCAGATATCCTACAGCCGGCAGTAGCGCAAGCGCGGAGGCACAACCATTTTATGTTAACAGCCCATATGGAATTACGTTCGCGCATAACGGCAATCTCATCAATGCTGAAGACCTTCGAAAGTTCCTTGACCGGGAGGCACACAGACATATTAATACCGACAGCGATAGTGAGTTGATGTTAAACATCTTTGCCAATGAATTAAATGAGACTGGAAAGGCTCGTGTGAATGAGGAGGATCTTTTCAACAGTTTGGAGCGAATGTATGGCAAGTGTGTTGGAGGTTGGGCTTGCACGGCGATGTTGGCAGGTTTTGGCATTCTCGGCTTCCGCGATCCCTACGGCATTCGACCATTGGTTCTAGGATCTCGTGAGTCAAGTACCATACACGGCGCGACGGATTACATGATGGCGTCTGAATCTGTTGCTCTTCGTCAATTGGGGTTTAAAAACATCAAGGATATTCTCCCCGGCCAAGCTGTTATCATCCGGAAGGGTTTCCCCCCACAGTTCCGTCAAGTAGTCCCTCAACTCGCGTACTCCCCTGATATATTCGAATACGTTTATTTTGCTCGACCCGACACCATCATTGATGGCATTAGTGTTCACCAAAGTCGGCAGAATATGGGCTACAAGTTAGCTGAGACACTCATCAGGACACTCGGCGAAGAGGCCATAAAGGAAATCGATTGTGTCATCCCCATTCCAGAGACATCCAATACGTCTGCAGCCAGTCTTTCAGAGAGACTCAAGATTCCTTATTGCCAAGGCTTTGTTAAGAATCGTTATGTCTTCCGGACCTTCATTATGCCTGGTCAAGGCGCTCGTCAAAAATCTGTTCGCCGCAAGCTAAGCGCAATTCCATCAGAGTTTGATGGCCGTACTGTTCTGCTTGTTGATGACAGTATAGTTCGAGGTACGACAAGCCGGGAAATTGTCAGCATGGCAAGAGAAGCTGGTGCCAAAAAGGTCATTTTTGCTTCCAGCTCTCCGCCAATCACACATGCTCATATTTATGGCATTGACCTTGCTTCTCCGCAAGAGCTTGTGGCGCACAATCGGGATCGCAAGATGATTGCTTCACACATTGGCGCCGAAGAAGTGATTTATCAATCGCTCGAAGACTTGAAAGCAGCCTGTGCCGAGCTCTCACCTCGAGGTCCAACACAGGAATTTGAAGTCGGTGTCTTCTGTGGCAAATACGTAACGCCTGTCAGCCCAGGTTATTTCGAACACCTAGAAAAGATCCGAGGCCAGAGCAAGAAGCTGAAGGTCGTGGAAGGCGCAAAGGAATTACTTTTGACTGGACAAGCTGGTGAGAAGGAAATAAATCTTATCAAACACGGCGCTGTCGTGGATGAAAATGGCCAAGTTGTTCCGCAAATTGAAAAGGGGGTCAATGGTAAGCTTGCGAAGGGAGACATGAATGGTCATGCGCGACGGAAGAGAGAGAGAGAAGAATCAGGCATTCCTCCTGTTCGAGATCGTCATGACATCAGGTAAGAATCTCATTCAATGCTCATTATATCCGTACTAACATCTGATTCAGTTTGCATAATTTTGCGAACGAGCCACAAAGAGGCTATGAATGATTTTGATCCTACAATTGTATTTGAGAGCTTTGGAAATGGCGTAATTTGGTTGGCTGTATCACTCTAAATTCTCTGGCGTTGAACACATAGATGTAGGCTTGGCTATATCTCGTAGTATTAGTCCAAAATTCAAACTAGAACATATACTTCATTTCAAGTGTGATATTTTCCTACCTTTCTCTTCTTACACCAGGTATTCGCTTTACTACAAATAACACTTCGGGTTTCAATAACTCAAGATGACCTCTTTCGCTAGAGCTTTCAATGTACTGTGCGATTGGTCTCAAGTATTTTGACATGCCACAGTGACGAGAAACGACAGGCTGGCTGCTCAACGGTGAAGGTAATCAATGAAGTTTGCTCATTAAAGAAACTTGCTTGCGGAAGCATTTGACGTATTAAAGATTGCTGCATATAGAAGTTTGGAAGTTGCAATACAAGGTAAAGTTTGCTGCTTATACTAGAATCAGACATACAGCCCAAGTGCATTTGAACATATATAAAGAGGGTCAACCCCCATTTCTCCCTGAATCTCTCTAATATTCTTCTATTTTCAACTTCGAAATTAATATACTCTTTACCTCTCACCTTAGATTCAATATCAATTTACTATATATCTCTGAGCCTTTCTCTATTCACAACCAATTATCGCAGTCCCTTCACTCGGCTGGCTACTTTGCAAGGGTTGAGTGTCAAACGAACAAAGGACCTTTTGCGTGCAAGAGGTCTTAGTTAATAGATATTACTCAGCTCTGTAAAGTTGGAAATCCCTTTATTTGTCGTTCCAGCTTATATTCTGAATAAAAAAAAATGCATCGCTTACTTGCGCATGCTGTTCCTGATCCCTCTTACACAACTGCAACTGTCTTTTACATTTTACTCTGTTCTCGGTTAATATCGGGTTTCTTTCTCTGAAATTGATAACCCTGCTTTTCTATCTACGGCTAACTGCGGTTATTCACTCCGGCCTTGGTCTGTGCCGTTTCTTAACTGAGTTAGTGCTCGATTCACTGTTGATCTATCTCCTGATATTGAGCTACCCCGCACTTATGCGGTCATTCACTCCCATGTTCCTTTCGATCTTTCTAGGTTCTCTGTTCCCAACCAATTACATTCCCAACCATCAAATTTCTTGTTTGGAACCAATTACAACCTCATCCATCAACTTTCTCTATGACCAGCCAATTATCCATCGCCCTCATCTGTCTCAGAAACCTTGTCTCTCGTCTACAGACCTCTCCTCTCATCAATTAACCTTCTTTCAGCCATTTTTCAGCATGAGAAGGTCGATCAGGCTCCAAAATTTGCACAAAACAACCCTTCATTCCCCAATCCCTCCCACATCGTCAGATCGTTCAGATACTCTTGCCTCCACAAAGGAGTTGGGTCAATGGGATGTCCTTCCCCATGGGTTAGGGGCTAAGGGTGATCTCCTTGATGGAGGCCTCATTGACCAACAAATCGGCATAAACTCATCTTCAAAGATTGTCAAGAAGAGCAAGACAACCACTGCCAAAGTCTCAAGCCGTCGTGGCCAGCCCAATGGTGTCGGATTTGGTGGTCAAGTAACTTCCAAACGTCTCTTTACTCAAATCACCAAGAGTGGAATCGCCCCAAAGGATTCAGTCGACCCAAAGAGTTCATACACTCCAGAGGGTCAGCAAATTTCAAAGAGTCAACAATTCCCAGAGAATTCACTCGCACCGAAGATTTCATCAACCCAAGAAACCTCATCCAACATCAACACTTTATTCAAGCAAGAGCCTTTACTGACACCCGAGCCTTCATCTATTGCTGAGACAGGTCAAGCTTCTGCGCCAAATTCTGAAAGCAATACACAACCACTATCAAAGAAAAAGGTTGACAGCTTAACAGATCTTCTTGACAGAGTCGATAACATTGTCCGGTCAGACGCCAAAAAGAAAAAGAAACATCCATATCAAATCAATTACAAAGAATCGCCTTTTCCCGACCACACTTCTCCAACCCCTGAGCAATGCGAAGAGGTCTATCAGTTACTCAGCCAGAAACACGGTGCAATTGAGCAACCAACTCAAATTCCTGCCCCTTCTCTCGAGGTTACCGGATGCGGGGAAGTGCCCGATCTTCTTGATGCTATCCTCAGAACACTTTTGAGTGCTGCCACTTCCTCCACCAATTCCAACAAAGCCCTCCTAGGTCTCAAGAATACATTTGGTCTTAGGACCTCTCGCGAAGGCATCGAAAGTATCAACTGGGAAGCGGTGCACAAAGCAGATGAGGAAACAGTCATCAAGTCCATCTGGTCTGGGGGTCTCGCTGTGCTGAAAGGACGAAATATCAAAAGCATACTAGACATCGTCTTCGCCCAAAATTGCGAGCGTCGTGATGCTCTTCTCAAGGAGAAATCTGACGGAACGGTCGCTAACATCCCTGGAGTGGAGCACCTTACTCGGGAGCAAAAAGACGATGAGGTCTCGAGAATCAAGGAGAATCCTTATTCTTTGGATTGGATCTTCGAACTGCGAGATGCTTCCGAAGCTATGGATGAACTAGTCAAGTTGCCAGGCATTGGAGTCAAGACAGCCTCTTGTGTCATCCTCTTCTGCATGAAACGACCAAGTTTTGCTGTCGATACCCATGTATGGCGACACTGCAAATGGCTTGGCTGGGTTCCACCAAAGGCAAACAGAAACCAGACGTTCAATCACTGTGACCTTAGCATTCCAGATCACCTCAAGTACCCGCTTCATCAGCTGTTCCTGAAACATGGTAAAGAATGTGGTAGATGTCGTGCAAATACACATGCGGGTACGGAGGAATGGGAGAAGGCTGATTGTCCAATTGAACATCTTGTGAACAGGACGGAGGCCAAAAAGCAACTAGGTTACAAGGCAGCTCCAAAGCGGAAGTTCTCAGAAGTGTCAGATGAGAGTGAGTCTGGGGAGAATTGAAACATACAGGAAGTGATTTGCATTTAACATTAAATCTGGCTTGCAGTTGGCGCTGCAACTTTTTAAGAAAGAACAAGATTCGGAACAGGCTCTAGACGGATCACTTACATGTATTATTAGACTAGCATAGCGTCACTTCAGCTATAAGATGAAGCAATTCACACAGCATTTGAAATATCAGAAAAAATTGCTAATTGTTGATCAAAAATTGTTCTGAAAGGGTTAAGACAAGCCATTTATCAGATTTGATTTCTTTTAACTAAGAAGATCGAGTAAACTGAAGATCAAACCTTAGAAGCTTGAGCCCCCGATCCCAATTATTTTATTCGGTGATCGGCGGTACTATAGGCCCGTGATTCCCGGACCCGGGCCGTCCAGCCTGAAAAGGGGCAAAGGCGCTAAGCAGGGGTGTGCAGCTCTCCCCAGATTTTGAATCTTTAAAATAACCAGAACTCTCGTGCGAATTTTCCTTCGGTCACACCATGGCCGATGCGGATACCTTAATCCAAAAGGAGGGATTCCTCCTGGGGTGGAAGGAGGATGAGGTGTAAGTGTTCGATGCCTCTACAAACCAATCTTCACTAACGTATGCGCATGCCAGAGTGCGACTACTTTGGGGCGCTGCGCTCTTTGCTACCTTCATAGTGATTGTTGTCATCTACTCGGCTGTCAGTATTCTCGAATGGCTGTACAAGGAACCGGTAATAAAATACACAATTGCCCTTCCAACCCAAGCAGAACCAGGGAAGATACTAGAGAAGCCGTCTATCAAAGCTTCTGGCACCACAGCAATACAATGTTACGCTCCAGCAACGGGAGAATTTCTTGGATTTGTCAATCCCTCGACACCAGAAGGGATCGACCGCGCGGTTGAGAAGGCACAGATTGCGCAGAAGAAATGGGCCGAAACCTCTTTTTCTAAGAGACGCCAGGTTTTGAAATGCATTCAAGCTTTTGTGATGGAGAATCAAGAGGATATTTGCAGAATTGCTTGTTTGGACTCGGGAAAAACCATGATCGACGCAAATCTTGGCGAGATTCTTCCGACTGTGGAGAAATTGAGGTGGACGATTTTACACGGCGAGAAAGCATTAAAACCAGAGAGGAGACCTACGAACCTTTTGATGTGCTACAAGAAGAATACGGTGCTCTACGAACCTCTGGGAGTGGTTGCAGCCTTGGTCTCCTGGAACTATCCCCTTCATAACTTAATTGGTCCTATGATTTCTGCCATCTTTTCTGGAAATGGAATCGTCGTGAAGGCATCGGAGAATACCGCTTGGAGTGCCAGCTACTTCACCACTATCGTGAAGGGCGCCCTTCATGTGTGCGGGCATGATTCGAATCTCGTCCAGACCGTTGTCACATGGCCTCAAACTGCAAACCACCTTACTTCTCATCCGGGTATTTCTCACGTAACCTTCATCGGAAGCCGGCCTGTTGCAAAATTGGTGGCTGCATCTGCTGCTAAAGCTCTTACTCCGGTCGTTGCAGAGCTAGGTGGAAAGGATGCGGCCATCCTTCTTGATTCAGCCGTGAAAGATTTGCCACGAATCATAGAGATACTTCTTCGGGGCACTTTCCAATCTGCTGGGCAAAATTGTATTGGTATTGTAAGTGATCAAGTCAAGAACTGGGCCATTTCATATTCCAATGTTATTGAGGATCCAAGATTTGTTTGGGGGTTTTTTTTAGGCAGTGCAACAAATTCTTCGAGCCATCCTTATATTCCCTAAAGGTCGGGTAATGAATAAGGCTAACCTCTGGTGTTTCGCAGGAACGCATAATTGCATGTCCCAAAATCTACGACAAACTTGTTCTGGCTCTCGAGCCAAGAATCCAAGCCTTACGCGTGGGATCGATCCTAGATGCAGCAGAAGGAGAACAGATTGATGTTGGATCAACAATTTCGGACATTTCTTTTGACAGACTAGAAAAGCTTGTCGAAGACGCTGTCAGAGACGGAGCACGACTTCTCGTTGGCGGGAAAAGACTGCGACATCCAGTACACCGTTATGGCCATTACTTCCAGCCAACTCTCCTCGTTGACGTAACTCGAGAAATGGCTATCGCAAATGAAGAATGTTTTGGGCCTATCTGCGTTGTCATGCGAGCTAAAGATCCTGAAGATGCTTGTGGAATAGCCAATGCACCAAATTTTGGACTTGGTGGTTCGGTCTATGGCGATTATAACTACGCTATGGACGCCGTTATCAAACATATGAGAACTGGAATGATAGCAGTGAATGACTTCGCTTGCTATTACGCCGTGCAACTTCCATTTGGAGGCGTAGGTGGTAGCGGATATGGAAGATTTGCAGGCGAGGAGGGTTTAAGAGGTCTCTGCAACATCAAGTCACTATGCGAGGATCGTTTCGGATGGCTCGGAGTCAAGACAGCGATCCCACCACAATTTAGGTATCCTATCCCTGATACTGGTCGGGGTTACCAGTTTGTGAGAGCTATATTAGAGATTGGGTACGGAATTGGACTTAAAGAGCGGTTGGGTGGCCTGAAGAGGATGTGGAAGAACAGCTAGGCGGATTTGTCACGAGTAAGGCGAAACGATTTGTATTGCTCGTGCAGGCTTTGATGTTGATGGCGATAGATACCACAAATGCGAGATCGCTTTGATTGCTTCATCTGGACAGGAACCTGCATATTTGACTAGGGGAAATCGTACCAAATACGCGGCTCGAAAGTGGCAGGAGATACAGTTAATTACTTGCATGCTTTCGTTCCGTCACTTCTTTTTCCCTCACATTCCAGTTTTACACGAGCTTAAAGACAGTAGTACTGCAAACGCATAATATTTCATTCATCTTAAGTTCTAATGTGCTGAAAGACATCTCGAAGCCTACCAAACCCTTTCCTGATCTCTGCAGTCACGAGACAGCGATGGTTACCACCGCGCGGAAGTTCCCAAACGAGTGCATCCCAGTATCGCTCCTGTGGGGTGGACTTCCATCAATCCACGCTCCGATCCCGTTGAGGTCTCCCGTCTCATTGTATGGTGCTCTTGGGGACGAGGGAGAGACATTACGGGGTGGGACATCCACGTTCCAAGAGATAATTGAGTTTAATTCGCTGTCGAGGCTTGAAGTGTCAGAGCTCGAGCTGTCGAATATTGACAACTCTTTGATGCTAGTATGGGTATCAAGTGTGGAAGGGAGTAAGATGAAGTCGTGAATGGTAGTTTCGAGACCTGCGGTGGAGTTGTTGAAGCAAGTGCTTGTGTGGAAGTCCTGGCATCTGCATGTATCAGACGGCGTGTCAACAAATGCCACACTTCCAACAGCAGGTTCGTCTTGAGAAACGACGTTAGCCATATCAAGATTCCATCCAAGAAGTTTGGCTCTAATACGCACCGAAGAGGCGGCAGACTAGACGGATAAGTTGTTCTATTTTTGCGGATCTCTCCACTGGATCCTTTTGGAATCCATAGAGGGATGAAGCATTCCCACTTTCGTACCGCAATGAATTGACGTGGTATGGGAAGAGAGAATCATTTTCTTCCTCGGCACAAGTCTTGTTGATTTGGCGCTTTTTGGGCGACTTATTCTCGTTACTCGACAGGGATTTCGGATGCCCCGAGGCTGGCTCTTTTTGATGCGTAAGGGGTTTGTCGGTTTTAACAAAAGAGGCAGAGCCTCCACAGTTCCCGGGACTTTCAAGGATAGGAAGATGCATCATTTCAGCTGCTTAACACACAGGGGTTTTAAAGGGCAGAGAAAGCATTGTCGAAACAATACAAGGGCAGCAGGCAATTCTTATGAATAACAACACGAGCCATTTTCCCACGATAAAAATCCAGCACCGCAGCAGGCGATCGTCCATCATTGCCAGAATCAGAATGATGCTGGTCGTTGATCCTCTGAGCTCCAGGGGGGCGAGTGCTGATTATTCGGTACGCTGTTTGACACCCAGGGCTTATTCCGAGACCTTTTGCTGTTGGTCTGTTGTTAGGGTCTAGACCGTGTGAGACCTCGGTGTGTGAAGAGCGCAGCTTGACGCGCATGGAGAGCCTTTCTCGCCAGCCTTTCAGGGGGGCGAACAAATAGGGGGTGCAGAAAAAAGTGGTACGTTGTCAAGCATCTTATAGAGATTTACAGATATTTAGAAAATCAATACCCTTACTATTCTTTTCATCTACATTCCAGAGATAGGTTTCTGTATCGCGAGATCCTGGACTTCTCAAAAATAGATTCACGGTTTATGAGTTTCTCCTCCGGAATGCCACCCTGTTTTGCACCCACGAGACTAGCAGTGGCTGCATGACTTGCGCGCATAACTGAAAAGAGGTCGTTCTATCAGCGCTCTCTGAGATGGAACACAGCGGCATGTATTATTCTGCTGAGCTTACGGCACCGTCGAAGTGGACGGCGAGGTGCTCCAGTGCTCGATGGAGGATGAAATGGGCCAGCCTGCCGAAATGGAGCACGCTTCACTCGCAGGCCTTTCCTAGACCGGCTTTCTAAAGAACATGACGCAGGTTTCGATCGACGATTGTTGATTCGGAACACTTCTCGTTGATGAGGTTTTGACCCGTTGCGTCGCGGTGGACAGGCAGGCGCAGTGCGGTTGGCCTCTTTTCTACGTGGGAGGCTGAGCTAGAAGCCAATGGCTTGTTTTGCTGCACATAAATCGAACGATTCTTCCATCATTTTTGAGCCCTCTGAGCCCTCAGCATGCAAGGCAAAGGCATCTTGTGTCTTCTCCCGCTTGGGAAATTGGGGGTCACTTCTGTTTATCGTGGCGATTACCTCTTACTTGTTCTGATGCCGTGTGAGTCTTCTTTAGTGTCCTGGCTGCTGTCTGAAAGTGCGCGAGACTCTTCCCCGTCCAATTACAACAATAACCCGGGTTGCTAGAAGTCGCTCGCTGACTAGAAAAATTAAACTCGTGTTATTGGTAGCTTGCGAAATTGCTGCTGGGTAAGGAGAGAAGTATGTAGAGATCTATCATCCATCTATCTACATCTCACAACGCCATATGCCCCGACCTCGTAAGATCTTCCATTCAAACGCCTTCCAACTTCTGTTACATGTTAACTGGTCCCCAAATTATACTATACATTACTTCGTCCTGGCAGCGGCACAGCCAGATCATGTTTCTTTGCCAGCAGCGTTCCTTTCCTTTCCTCCAAGGCACATAATCTTTCTTCCTTCAATCGTCGGTTCCTCTCTGTTCGCTCCCTCCTTCCCCCAAAGTCCAATTCCCCATCAACACGCCAGTTCCTTCCTCGTCTCCCGTCTTCTCCCCACATACTTACTCTTTGCACCTTCCGTAATTTTGTTAATCCGTAACCGCAAACGATGGTTGAGAAAACGAGAGACCAGCCTGTCACGCCCCAGAAGCCCAACTCAGATTCTTCGATAAAGTTCTTCAAGTTCATGCCATAGAGAGCTGCAATGAAAGCCCCGGTGCCAATTCCCAGAGTACCAATGGAGAACTTGAGATCCAAGAGCATAAGGGAGTTACGGTTTGCATCAAGGATTGCTTTAACGCTTTTCTACATGTCAGAATTGAATTGTGGAACAGGCAGGAAAGAAGACATACATTTCCTCGGTATTACGAATGTTAGAAACCAAATTTCCGGATTCTTGCACTATTTCGTCGCAGAGTTTATGGTATGATTCCAACAACATTTCGACTTCCGTGTGATCGTCCTCTCCTCGTACTAGGTCGTGAGACTTTTCTGTTAGGTACATAGCTGCAAGATCATCGTCTGCTTCGAGTAACTCGTCAATTGAGTCTCTGACAAGCTTCGCTTTTTGCTCGAAAGTACCGAGTTTCTTGGAGTAGATCAGGAGCAGTCGCAATTTATCCCTATCTATGTCTTCTTCTAAATCTCGAAGCACCCGCACCACTGGTTCCCTGACGCCCTCAAATTCAGTTTCGAGACTGGTGATCACGGAGACTAGAACGGCTTCTAGCGCTCGGAATTCGTAGGGTAGTCCTCCAGCTGAAGGGGAGTTTTGTTTTTGACGGAGTTTGTCTTCCAGATCGTAAATGAATGCGGACTGATTATAAGAATCTATGGAACCGTAGGCGTCGAACACCAGGACTCGATTGGCTTTTATGAGAACTCGGAGATGGAGGAGGTTGATGAGTATAGCAGATGGGCGGACTAGGATATGCGGCAGGAGACTCGAGTCAATCTTTCGAAGGTCCCGAGGGAGGAGTCCGTACTGTTCAAAGAATAAGTTTAGCATCGCATGAATTTGGAGCATTTAGAGGCCGTACTTTTGCAATCAACTCGCTCTTCTTGAACTCCCCGCTTGCCAAAGCCACATTCCCGTTCTCGTCCAGTTCTGTACACCTCAGTTTTGGTTGTGCTGCTGCTTTAGCTGAAACTGCCCGTCCCAGGCTGAACACTGAAGTGTCTCCACTATCATCTCGTCCACAAGAGGGAAGGTCATCAGGCCGCAATGGCCGCCCACCCTTTGATGATGTTACGCCCCAAAACTTCGAAAGCCATTTTCTCGACCCCGATGAAGCTTTTCGCTGTGTTAGAAATATCCTGCTATGTTCGGAAACCCTATTTCTAGTTGCGTTTCTGCACTGGGCCGATGGTGGAAAGGCTGTTGTCGCGGAGTTGGGCCAGAGAAAATCAAGATTGAGAAACCCAGCCTCCACAGTAGCTCTTCTAGCAATCGTAGTAGATAGACATCTTGCAGATGCTTTGGAAGGATTCGACACTGGGTAAGGAGAATTCGGAGGCCCTCGCGGTGCTCTGTGATCGAATATAAAGCCCTGTCGAGGATTGTGACTGAAAAAGCAAATGGCTTCCGATTGCGATTTGAGGAATTTTAGCAGCGTTGATGAGGGCGGAGGAACATGTATAACGGACCGCATAGCAGCTGAAGAGCTATTGCGATCTGTTGCTGCTCGCTAGGGTGTTTTCATGGATGTGGTGGCGGGTGCGTGTCTTCAGTTGTGAGATATTTTTCGATTGGAGCTTGGACTTCAAGAGTTGGGTTAGGTCACATGATACGTATTTTATAGGTGAACTTTTTCTATTCCTGATATATGATTCTGAAGTCTTGTATTAGGTGTTAGTTAGTTTCTTAGAATTTTTACATTTTGGCTATTTGACCGACTATTTGCTTTATTAAATATTCATATGGAATGTCTCGAAGACTTTTAGCTCTTGGGTTAGTTAGATATATTAAATTTCCATGCAGCCATAAACCCATTTGATATCTACAGAAGTACAATAGCGAGTGCTCTATCTAGATCTCCACACATCTTCGTACATTTCTACCATTGCTTTAAACCATGGAGAACGTCTGACTTGCTCTACAAATTCAATCTTCTCTTTGTCGCCCTCCTGCTTAGCTTCGATTTTTATTTGGTCTAACTTTCTTTTTATATTGGCAATAGACCACTTATTCGCCCATTCAGCAATGCCATTCACCAAGAGCAAAAGGTGGTTAAAGACACCGAGCTTGTCACCGCCTGAATTCTCCAACGTCCAGATCATAATTTCTTCGTCGATTTTTTGAGCGACTCCTGCCCAACCCAGAAGCAAGATTGCACGTGTGTCTCCTGTGGAAATGGCATTTTTGAATCCAGTGAGAGCTGTCTAATGAGTAGTAAGTAATGCAGAGTACAGAGGGTAAGGTATAAAAATCATACCTCGCCACTAACGGATGTAAACCAGTCAATTCGGGCCCCTGATTTCACAACCCAAAAGAGAAATCGAATTTGATTTATATCCCAGGGCCCGAGGAGAAGACTCTCTGGAATTTCCGTACGTTGCTCCAAATTTGCGTCGTCACTGTGAAACGCGAAGTGTTCGACGTAATGTTGTGCCGTAAATCTGTAGAAGAGGCCAAAATCTGCGTTGAAATACTCTTCTGCAGTGGCAGAGATTTTGGGTAACCGATTCTGTTCAGGTTGTGAAAGGTAAATTGGATCTCGGCACCCTATATTTCATCAATCCTCAGTATGTAGCTTCCATACCAAAGAATTTATACTAACAATTCGGCCTAAAGTCTTGATTAAGTGCCTGTTTTTGAATCCATGCCTCCTTAGCTTGGAGTAAACGTTGGAGAGTGGCCCATCTGCAACGTAGAATTCCTGTCTTCATGCAAAGCCTTAGCTTAAGCTCACCTCGAAATAGTGGGTAACTTACTTGTAATTCAGATTGATCGTTCGGTGAATCATCACCAATCCGCCGAGTTTTACTGTGCCATTTCTCCCAAGTTAGGCCAAAAGCAAAAAGAATAGTCCAGTTATAGACGGTCTCGCTACTGAGAACGGTTCCAATGATAAGACTTGAGCGCGGGAGATTAAGGTTCATGCTTTGAAAGTAGATCTCCCTTAATAGTTCTGTCGGAAGTTTCTCAAGAGGGGATGCTTTGATACTTAAAGTTGCTGTCCGTTTTGGCTTTTTCTGGCGCAAAGACTTTTTGTGTGTATTGGCAGCTTGGTTCGTAAAAGAGTCTTTCTTGGTGTCCGTTTTGAAAGGTCGCCCCGGAGCTCTCTTCTATTTTGTTGTCAGGCTCTTCATGTTCAGAATAATGTGTGTTGGGTGTGCGTAACCTTACCAAGGCCCGTCTGGCTTCCTTTCCCGCATTAGTTGTATCTCGGCTTCTTTTGCCTGGAATTTTGATGGGTGTGAGTTCCATTCTGCTTCTTGGAATTTCAAAATACTATCAAGTTTCCAAGTTAAAGAAATTCAAAATTGAAGAACCCCGATTCTTCAGCCTTGCATGAAAAGTGGGGCCCTTTGCAACTGCATACACGCTAGCGGGCCCGCTCCACTTCAATACATGATGCTCAGTCGCGCGATGGACACTTCATATTCTTGCTTCTCTAAAGTATCAGAGAAATCACCAATATTATATTTCACTGCCCGCATCGAGCAGCGCTGTCGCCTTTCTTTTAGGCCACTAAGATTACCGAGGTACCTCAGGACTGTGATCGATGTGAGTTCTCGTCGCGACGATAAGAATATTTTGGCCCCAATCCATTGACTTGCTAAGTATATTTGGAACATCTATTGGGGGTGTTTGGACGAGATAGACCGAGTAAATCAACAGCAGTATTACGATGGCTCAAGAAATTTCTGCTAAAGACTCGACAACTATCACCAAAGTTCGCCCCGAAAGTCCGTCTCTACCGGGCATCCCTCTCGAGATCCGCCTTCAAATTTACGATTATATCTTTCACGTCGATTCTTTCAAATGTGGGCCAATGGGGATTATGGGATGTCATTGCGGGGAGGAGCTTTCAAGGACAAATCGCCAGATTTATGCCGAATGTCGTCCTCTCTATTACAACCGTGCAAGATTCGTCCTCCGAGATCCTACGAAGTGTATCAAGTTTCTCGATAGCATTGGACAAAATATTGAACATCTGCGGGATCTTGGTCTCAGGCTGAAGAACAATTATTCCGACTCGGCACTCTTAAGAAACGTTTTCGAACGATTCCCGTTAGGCAGCAATTTACGCCACTTGCAGCTGAACATTTACAGTAATGAAGGCTTTGGGAGGGAGGATCATGTTGGTGTTTCTCCACCATTATACTGGCCGATGAATAGGGAAGACTCGTCAGCAGTAGCATATGATTTACGCTACAGACCGGCATCACATCCACTAGCAAAGTTGCGATCTCTTCACAGCTTAACCGTGACTGGAATTCCTGGCTTAAGTGAGATCGAAGAGTCCATCTACAGGCTAAGCTTGTCAATAGATGAACGTGGACGCAAAGAGCGAAATACTGTGTTTACATCCAATTCGGTGGCCCCATGCACAGCATGGTTTTATAGAATCTACCGAAAGAATTTAGATTCCAACTTCCACCGGGGAGGCAAGAATACAAGGGAGAAAGTTGGGGTCTCCTCGAATAGAGCTGATACTGGTTAATGTTCAAAAAGTTACCATTAAAATCTCCATGATGCAAATGTGTAATATTTTCCAAGACTAAACACTTTCATGGCTTAGGGAAACATTCCTGTTTCATCTTATGTTCTAAGGATTCTCTAAAAGGCTTGCCATTGACGAGATGTGATTCTTTCTGTCCCTCGCTGGAACGAATATAAATTTCTCTCCCCTCAGAGTCAAAAGGAGCAGGGAGGACGGGAGTCCTGGAAATTCAAGGTCTTAAATGACCAGGATGTTTTCTAAAGAAAGTCCGGGGTCCTCAATACTCTAATTTCTTATTCCAACCACACGCAAATATCATCAAAACTACAAAAGGTAGCGCTGGTGAGTTTTTCTTGAAACAAAACACTTGTAGCAATGGAAGACCAAAAGGTCAAGTGACAACAGACTTTGGACGAGAACTATATAGTGATCTTATTGCATCTTCAACAATCACAGTTTATAGTTAAAACATGATAAGTTTTTGGTGCGGTCATCCCCTGGTTTTGAACTTTTCATAGCAAGAAACATTTTTTGAGCCGACCAAGGATCAATCCAAAGAATACGTTCTCTCTGAGTCTTTATACCCATTCACCAGGCGACTTCATCTGGCATGTTGAAGTTCCAAAGAATGCATAGAAAGCTTCATTTTTGCATGAATTGTGCTTAATCTCGTCATCGAAGCGTGTTTGAAACGTGGAGAAGTTTGGAGAAATTTGGATGTAGCTTGGCTGTGAACTCAATTTACTCAAATTCCTGAAATTGAAAACAATCTTAAATATTTCGGAGGGATTGGGGGTTTTTCAAGCTTGTAAGGGAGAAATACAGGTATATGACATTTGTTTTTTGGGCTTGAGGCAGGGTATATAGATGCGAAAGTAATGATAAGAATGAGATGAGTTCTAGCATGAACCCCACTCCGCCCCGCCCCTTTTACTACAGAAAACTTGCTTGTTGATTGGACACTTCTTGCTTAGAAAGTTCATCAGGGTCAGCTTAAATTTGGCCAAGGTAGAAGTCTAAAGATATTATTTTTAAAAGTGTTGCTGAGAGGGAAATAAAGATAACTTCTATCCTTACATCATGACTGCAAGAACTGTACGAAACCGGAGGGGATGCGCGCATTTCGGATCATTTATCTCTTAATGGTGGTATGACTCGAAAAGTATCGAATTTTCAAAGCTTGATCGATCGATGCCAGCACTTTCATATCGGAAAAGGCGGCCTTGTGGCTGGTGATCTGTGGCTAATGACCTCACTAGCCACATGTGGCGCACACGCGAGCTCCCCTAGCGGACTAGTGCCTGCATATCCCTTACTCGGCCCGGCATTCTCTGCCTTGTTTTGTATGGTTTCTTAATTTCTTACATGCCAATGACACCCGGGTGAAGTTTCACAGCCTATGAGAGGGACAGGATTGTCCGAGCAAGTTGTTTAGATTGACGTGGGGAAGAGTCAGTTACGTCACAGTTGGCAGCTGATCCTTGTCAAAAAATGTTCGATGCCCTTTGATGGTGAATTTCTGTATGACGCGCCAGGCGGCTTAGGCGAGGTTTTCCTTGCCTGTGGTGTACTTGATATGTGATATATAGCAAGAACTCTTGCTATGGATTTTCTGTTTTTGCTTCATACCAATATCAAAGAAACAAACACAACTCTCAAGCCAATTCCAGATCTTGAGCTCTTCACAAAACACCAAACCAAATACACCAAATTCAAGTCGCTCAGCGCAATACCTTCACAATGGGAGCCATTGTATCTTGCGTACGTCTCCCCTCACTCAAAATTCCGATCCCACTGCCACCTAACTAACACAATTCCAGATCCGTTCTCTCTGCCAAACCATTGGTGCCTGCCTTATGGCCATTGTCAACGGCATTGCCTCAGTATTACAAGCAATTATCGGTGCCATCGCTGCTTTCTTCGGTAAGACCTCACTTTCTCTCCCGTAACCCAATCCACATCACTAACAACAGAATCAGATATCATCATCTCATGCTTGACATGCGGACGAACAGGCGGTAGGAGACGACGTCGCACGACGAGTCATGTCTAGTCCATCCACCTCTGACTGCAACTCCTCTTCACGCCAGCAAGCTCAGTGTTTGCTTTTAGCGACCATATGCTGCGAGTGGAGGGAGGGTGGAAGTTGTAGCAGTCAGTGAGGGAGGTGGGTGGAATGATAAGAGGTGTGGGAAAGATGGTGATGGGATGATGACGGAAATTCTTTTCTACAATACCCGGTTTTAGGACCACGATTATGATGCATATGATACTTTCGTCCTCGTTGCATTTTGATAGAGCAATTTATGATGGGTTTTCTTCTAAATCTGTACCTTCTAAATTTGTGTCACCTATATTTGCTGTGCCTTCAGTTCTGTGTGGTTTCGATCGCTGGAAAGATATCCGCCTCTTCTGTCTCAAAGGGCTTCTACCGCGTGTTCTCGTACGGTAATCAATATATAACTTGCAAAAGTTTAATTCTCTGCGGAATGTCCTAAGAAACCGAAAAGAATATTGTATCTAGGTAGCATCCCCCTCTCTCCATTCAAATGTTTGAGTAGTTCTAAATTTGATTTGATTCCTCCTTGTCACTGATTCAGCAGTTCTAATATTCAGATGGTCAGATTTATCTCATGTGCCTCAGAGATCAGCTCTGACTCTTGGCAAATGTGAAGTGGAAGTGACTGGATTTTTGGAAGTTTTTGCCGAGGCTGACAAAAGGATGTAATTGTATATTTAAACGGTTGAAAGGTAAAAGAGTTTTTGAAATCTGCAAATAGAGATCTAATCATTTAGAAGTCTTTCTCTGTTTCAAACTTCTTGATATGGCCAAAAAATATCACTAACTACAACTTCCCACAGGATTGCAAGCCATTTGCACTTTTTCGTTTAAATCGTACATCTATCTTTTGGGTATACACCTCAGCTCTTCTAGATTACCCCTCAAGCACGCTCTTATTGAAGAACCGATGAATTTGCCTCCCAGCCTCCTTACCTACAACAGGCTCCAACTCCTCCACACTCGCATTCGCAACATCTTTCAAACTACCCATATCCAATATCAAATTCTTGATGTTCTTCCCAGTAACACCAGGCACGACACGAAGCATATCCTGGGGTTCCCGGTTGAATGTCTGATCCTCTGCTCTCTGCCCGCCTTCCAAACCAACGCGTACAGCTGCAATGGGGTCTGGTTCCGCCTCTTGTGTTTTCAGGGACTCGAAAATCTCAGCGGTTTGGAAAGGAGATGATGACCAGATGATTCGTAGTTTTGGAAATGCGAGTGTTAGAAGCACGAGCTTTGATTGCAAGTCCGACGAAGCGTTTGGTGAAGACATGGAAGAGAGAGAGCCAGAGAGATCTGCAAATGGTTCGAGGGTGAAGGATTTGTTCTGATCAAATTCAATGAGGAGCATTGGAGATTTGTAATATTGTAGCATAGTTTCGGCTTGGTTGTAGAGACGACCGTCTTTGAAGGAGGATATCAAATCTTTGATCGATTTACGCTCGACGCAGATGTTTGGCGAGAGGATATAATCGCCTACCGTAAGCATACATGGCACTATCACCATGGAACGCCCGTGGAGCAGAGATGGGAGTGAAGAGCGGAACTCTCGAACATCGACGACAACACGGGGAGGTTGTGCTGTGGCAGCCAAGCGACCACCACCGGCTATTCGGGTGTTGATGGTTCGTAAAAAGGCCTCTTGCGGGTCCTCGACCCCGTGAGCATCAGTCGTCAAAGTGATGGACATCGTAGCCTTTTCTTTGATCAACTTAGTGAAGGCATCCTTTTCTCTTCGTACAGATGAAAGATACCGCTGTTCCTCGACAGATCCGCCATAATAGAGGAAGTACACTCTGACATTCCTGTCGTTATGTGAAGAGCGGTATACCTCTATACGTCGGACAAAAGATGTATCAGGTTCATACATAATTATGTACTTGGGTTTGATTTCTTCGAGTATGTGTTCATCCATGTCTCCATCATAAGCATGAACTACGACAAGGTCTTGTGTATCGTATAGGTGGTAATAGTCCTCCATATCATCGAGAGGGTCTGCCACGATTTCCTCTTTTTGAGCTGCTTCTACCTCCGTCGGTTGAATCTCAGAAATCAATGTTGCAACATCTAAAGGTTTGTCTTCGGCGGCCAGGATGCTCCCATTTGCAGCTCGTGATGGTGCAGACCCAACACCACCACCTCCTCGGACTCGCCTTCTTTTGTTTGCAGGAGGCTTTCCTCGGAAACTACCCCCAGATGCAGCTCTCTGATTCGACGATCCATTCAGGGCATTTTGATTCTCAGCGAAAAGTGTTGCACTTATCTTGGAAAAGTCTTTTTTCCATATCAGGTACTCTCGAAGCTTTCGTCTCATCATGAAAGCAGCGCTTGGTTCATGATCACTTTTTTCGTCTTCGTCTTCCTCTTCGTCCTTATTGGTGTGCACATGCATATTTTGGAGATATTCGCGCAACTGGCGGCACTGTGCTGTATCCGTGCACATAATCAGAATTGTGCCGTTAGAGTCATCTCGCAGAACCGGATTGAAATACAAGTCTCTGTCAATCTCCTCCATAACTTCTGCTAAAACAGCCCATTTTGGTTGTTCCTCAAGAACCGGATGCAGGGCGTCTATATTTTCTGCGCCAGCTTGTAGAGCCTTGCCTGTATATACTCTTCTTTTTGCAGTATCAAATATGGTATGAGCAGCATCAAGAAATAGCCACGGCGATTGATTTTGTTTTGTAGACCCAGGTGGAGGAGAATGTGCTGCTAAAATGGTGTCAAGATGCCTGTTAAACGTAACAGCATCGTAAGTGAGAAGAGTATGTAGCATGCCTCTCAAAACCGTGAGATCATTGACGATTTGCTTGGTCTTCCAGCTCACTCTATGCCAGACTGGGTCGAGTTGCCTTCGAATTACCATGTCAAATTGTTTATGAAGAGCGCTGTCGACGTTCCAGTCTTCCATTTCCATTCCAGAATTGCTCTTTTTGAGCTCGGCAATACTCACTTCCACGCACTCCATAATGGCGTTCTGAATAAAGCGCATCGATTCAGACATGGGAACTTCCAACTCAATGACTTCTGCCTTTTTCTTCCCTTCCAATGACTGAGCCACGACAACTTGAAATCGAGGCCATAATGTCACGTTTCGCAAGAACAAATTCCTCATCATTGTAGAGAGGGGAGCAAAGCCGGTAGTGAATGGTTCAGGATTGTCTGAAAAGGCTTTGAGAAATCCAACTTTGTTCTTCTGCCTGTATATGCGAAGAATGAAAGCTTCCAGAGAAGTTGCAACAATCTTATCGGCATGTAGAACTACAAGCCCAGTGATAGTCTCGGGATCGAGCAGGCTCGTCAGTAGATCTACAACCAGGATTCTGGATGTGATACTGAATATGCCTCCTTGAGCATACATCTTCTCTCTTGTCCCCACACTCATGACATCTGTATTAACAACGCTGAGTCCCCTGGCTCTTGGGGCCTTGCTGATAGCGGCATGTTCCGCCAATGCTTCTCCAATCCATCCATTCTCTCTATCATCTGCGCCCACTAGCAATATGAGGTTGTTTCCTGCGGCATCGTAGGAGTGGAGGAGGTTCGTGACTAATCGAAGGAGTCCGAGACCGCGAGCAATAATGACGAGCTCATCTCTCTGGCGAAGCTCTTGAAATATCTCTTGTTGGTATTTCTAGTTTGGTTAGTGTGTGGGAAAGAGCCGGCAGGCATGGAGGCATACCAGTGGCAGTGACAGCTTCACCGGCTGCTGCTCAGTCGCGGAAGACATCTGGAGCTTTCATATTTGTTCACAGAGCTGGCGAATGACTCTTGACACGCGCCAGAACATCAAATTAGAGACCGCGTACAAGGCATCAGACGGGGTTGTGGAGTGAGGAGACAGGCCGGCTATTGATCCATCAAAGTCTAAAAGTTGTGTTGACTATCGACTATTGGAGCTGACGCGAATTTGGACTTGCGAGGAGGCGACGACGTCATAGCTTAAGGAGGGGCAATAAATTCATTGTCATAAATAAACTATGTCTTTCTTTTCTTTCTCTCATATGATACTGCTTACATTTTCCATCTAACAGGGTTGCAAAAATTTACATTTCAAAATGCCTGCTGGACCTGACGAAACCGATAACCATCCTACTGGAGCAGTCACCGAGCATGTTATGAAGAACTCCAGCTCGAAGACGGATTCATATGCAAGCGATCACCCTCTTCACGGCCAGGGCGAACCAAAAGGTGACAAGGTAGAATTCAGATACCACCAAGCCCAGCCTGGCCCTGCGGTTCCAAAAGACTTCAATGCCCCGGAGGAGGGTACGAAGGAGGAGCGTAAAGCAAAGGCAGAGACTCTCAACAAGTAAATGCAACTCTGGTATGCTTTCACTGTCCTTGATTACCGTGGCTTAAGAAATAGCATTTGGTCCTTCTGAGCTGACCGAACTCCCAGAAACTCGACAATCTGAGCTGGGACATTGAAGACCTTGGTGAGGACGAAACCTGAAGCGAAACCTGAAGCGAAACCTGAACTTGGAGGCGTGGAAGGAAAGGTGCGATCCGTATGAGTTAAAGACATTAGCTAGCGCACTAACACCATGGCTGAACATGGTCAATGATAAACAATGTCACGATTCACGATCTCGCAAGATGCCTCTTGTTCTGCCCTTTGCGACTTATTAGTGAAACGCTGACATGAAGTGAAGTTGCTCTCGGATCTCCCGTTGCCAATGCTATTTCGAGACGCAAGATTCTTCCCTATTGGTTGGTAAACTGCACGGAGACGTTCTTACGAACTCAAGTAGAATTGAGCATGGAGCATTGGGGTTTAGAAATGTCTTTAGCTAGCTAGACCTGCTTGGTTGATGACCGAACGCGTGTCCAGAGATCCATGGCTGCAAGAAACGTCTGTCTTTGCTTCGATTTGACTCTGCTGCCTTCTACCCCGTACATGTTATGTGGCTCAGCGGTGAGGCTTGAAAGGCAGGCAGGCCTTGGCGCTCTTACGTCGCTAGCACTTCATAGTACTGCACTTCAGAGCTTCGCCGTTTGAACGGTGAATGGAACCATTGCTTCACTAGCAGCTGTCCATACGTGGCTCGTTCAAACACTTCTGCCTCCTGAGTAGCTCTCCTTGACACTGGCAGCGCCGTGCGGTATTTCAACTTATTTCAAGTCCCAATGCGCCCAGCAAGCGCCACTATACGAGCCCAATCTCCCACACGACCACATCTTGTTTCGAAAACACCCCGAGAAACACCACGATAAAGCTCGAGGGGAAAACTTATCTGTGAGCCTGTGACAGCGGGCCGAGTTCGCACAGAAGAGATGCCATCAATCCTCTCCGACGACGACAAGGAGACAGTCAAGCGCCATGTCCCAAAGCAATCGAATAAGATCCAGGCTGTCGCTGTAGCCCGGCTCTACGTTGCTTACCCAAACCGCCAAAGATGGACATATACTGGGCTCCAGGGAGCCGTTGTGCTCGCAAATGATCTGGTTGGAAATACTTACTGGCTCAAGCTTGTGGACGTCTCCGTTCGTCAGCCCCGCATTCGACATTCTAGCTCGAGTCCACGAATTACAAAATCAATAGCTAACTTGGAATAGCCTGCGAATCGAGGAGTAATATGGGATCAGGAGATATACGATACATGGTCCTACAATCAAGACCGGACCTTTTTCCATACATTCGAAACTGAGGAATGCCTCGCCGGGCTATCCTTTGTGGATGAGAAGGAGGCGAAGACCTTCTTGAAGAAGATGCAAGATCGGGAGAAGAATGCGAGCAAGGCAACAAGATCGAATCCATTCGGTGGTCCAGGGCAGCATACAGGAGGGGGACACCGTCATGGTCTGCTGGGAGGGTTTTTCGGTGGACATAGGCATTCTTCAGCGCCAACCGTCCAACCTACACCTCCCGACTCCCCTAGTTACGTGCTTCCGTTAGCTCCAAATAATAGGGACTCAGGGGGTAGTTTCACTGGTGGAAAGTCCCAATTTGCTGCACTGGACGCTATAGACCCAAATTGGCGAGAGACTTGGGGTGACGACTTGAAGCAAATGGGTATTACGGATGACCTTATTCGAGATAACCAGGACTTTATCGCAGATTATATTAGAGAGCAACAAGCTGCACAAGCAATCTCTCCGAATGGTATCGAAAACCAGCGAGTCAAAGCGCCTCCCCCACCTCCACCGCCTGCAGCACCTTCACGAACTCAATCCGAAAGCCCTCACAACACATCTGCTGGCCGTGGTAGAGGAGCACCACCAGCACCACCTCCAGCGCGAAGGTCTGCTGCAAAAGCTGAACCTCCTCGAGAACCAACGCCTCCCCGAGAGCCTTCTCCACCAAGAGGACCACCCCCTCCAAGATTTGCTGCACCCCCTCCTTTGGCAGATGCCGGCAAATTCGCTCATACGAACAATAAAGCACCATTAAGAACACACGCCCCTACTTTATCAAACCCTGGGCCACCTCCGCCACCAAGACCACCAAAAACCCCCATGGACGAACCTTACGAACCTGGGGAATCTGGTTCCAAATTTGGAGTGCCTCCCCCCTTTATGGGAGAGCGAAAAACGGTACCCCCTCCAACTCCAAGCCGAGGAGCAGTCCCACCTCCACCTCCAGCCCGAGATACCACACAGCAGTCTCATGCACACGCTGTTCCTCCTGCTAACGGACTTCCCCCTCCGCCGTTACCTCCAAAAACACCATCAGCACCATCCTCAGTTGCACCTCCTCTTCCGCCAGCGTCAAGTCGGCCTATACCACCTCCACCAACAAGAGACAG
>JAAMPI010000496.1:0-34933 GCA_013054445.1 Cudoniella acicularis
CTCGAGACGCCATTGTACCTGGCCATCCGGAACGGCCATGAGGATGTCGCCAAAGAGCTCCTCAGCAGCGGCGACGCAAACCCGGTTGCGCAGACCGCGAGCCGCAGCACCCCGCTGCATGTAGCGGCCCGGCACGGCAGCGACAAGTTCTTCCGCTTCATCCTGGGCCGGTGCCAACGCCGAAGCGCTTCGTCGGAAGACATGGATCTCAAGGACTCGGACGGCCTGACTCCGTTCCTCATAGCCGTCTCAAAGGGCAAGGAAGACTCGGTCAAGGCCTTGCTGGACGCCAACGACAAGATAGATTTACATCAGGGGAGCAAGGACGGAGAGACGCCGCTTTGGCTCGCCATTGACGCCGGGTCAGTGGAGGTCGTGAGGGTCTTGCTCGATAGCCCGAGGATGGACATCAACTCGCCGCGCGAGGATGCTGAGCTCCTCATCCGCCATGCTATACGTCCCAGGGGCAATAGCAGCCCTGCTGCGTTGGTGAGCCTGCTGCTGGATAAGAACCCCAAAATCAACTGCCGCAGCGATATCCTGTTCTCCGCCGCTGCAGAAATCGATCATGTCAGGCTGAACACTCTCCTGTTAGAGGGCGGCGCTGACCAGACAAGGACCGATATTCACGGCTGGACGCTCACTCAAGTTGTAGCTGCCTCACATCCCCCATTTCCGGCCACGCCGACCCCCGCGACCACATTAAAACTGCCGTTTGAGCCTCCTACGGCGTGGAACCCAGAGGATAAGTCGAACGGGCTAGAAATTGGTGCCCGGGGGGGAGACAAACAGTTAGTCGTTCGTTGTGTGGCTGACGGTACAGGTGAGAAACTTGCATTTTTCTTGTGTCTTTTGACAGTGCCTGGCTTTCTAACCGATTTTCCATCTAGACTCTTCATGGCGGGGCAAAATTTTATCCTTGTTTGGTTCACGCGCCAGAAGAAGACCGGGAGCCGTTCGTGCGGACCACCCCATTCCTCCCGTGGGCCACTTTCTGTTCGAGATACTGGTTATCGACAATGGCGGAGATGGGTAATGCAAGACTGTTTTGCTATTTGTTTGATCTCATAACTAGGTTACTGACTTTTCTCCTCCCGCAGTCAGATCAGTATCGGCTTCGGTCACAAAATGGCTCCGCTCGGCGGCATGCCTGGACTGGATGCTTCCTCGTGGGGTTACAGCGGCGTTGGCGCCCTGTTGAATATGTTGGACGACAAAGAAATTTCCCAGCAGGCTACATCTTTCACAAAAGATGATAAGATTGGGTGCTTTGTCAATCCGGCCGCTGGGACGGCTTTCTTCACAAAAAATGGCAAAAAATTAGGTAAGTGCCCAAAAAGAGGGTTACTTGGCCTACCTAACCCTGCTAAATGCTAATACCGGGCGCTGGTCTCTCAGACGTCGGTTTCAAGGGTATAACAGGGAGGCTCTACCCGATGATAGGCATGAGAGGCCGAGGCGCCGAAGTTTTGGCAAAATTTACTTGGATCTCGCCACAAACTGAGTTGGCCGGTAAAACTTTTATAGAAAATGAGGTCGAGAGGGTAGCCTTTAGTGCTCTCTATTCCCAAAGATAATATTATAAAGGATGTTAGAGCATAAAGCATATAACATATAATAAACTTGCTTAGCTAGCGTAGTGGCCGTCTATAAAGCCTCCATACCTATTTCTTTAAAAATAATTTAATTACCAACACCTCTAACAGTGCCGATATCAAAAAGACACTTATTTATTTCACGGATTATAATAAACTAGACGACACGGCGACTACCTTCGAAGCCTCCTACGCCCAGGCCTACAAGACAAAACAGAGCAACCAACCTAAATTCTCTTACCGGAAATCAGCAAGTCAGATAAAGAAAAAGTAAAAAAGAAATGATTTCAGCTCTGGAATAGCGTATATCCTCTGCGTAACATCCTGGGGTTTCGATTTTGGTTCTTCAAACGATAATATCAAAGAGAGGTATTTCAGATAGGAATTCCATTGCAGATTATGCACTTGATGCATGGGTTTGTGACGAGTGGCGCGAGATTTAGGTTTGGAGGCGAGGCGTACGGTTGTTTTAGGTGGGAGTTGGGAAGTTCTTAATGGGGAAGTGGGGAACTAAGGGCATAAGGGGCAGAGGAAGGAATAGAATAGATAGGTATGGTTAGGAAGAGAATACTCGTGTTTAGAGGTGGCTGACGACGGAATGTCTGAGGTGTTGTGTTCATGGGTTTTTGGATAGTGAGCGGAAGTACACAAAGCCAGTGAAAGGGATTGCTGTAGTAGGTGTGATGAGTAGGGTGTTTAGTGCTAGTTTGAGGTAGGTTTATGATCAGATGTAGTAGCTTTTCCTTTGAGGCTGCTTGCAAATCAACGAATGGAGGTCTATGTCCTTGACGTAAAATAGAATTATAACACCCATTCCTCGCTACTCTCTACATTTCAACCCTTACCACATCTAATCCCTTCCTCCTCACCAACCAAGCCAACCCTTTAACAGTCCTCAGCCGCAACCACAGCTCATACACCCTCCCTGAATGTTCCATCCCCAACCCCAAGCAGCCATCCCAGCCCCCCCTCAAACCTCTCCCAATAAGCCTTCGAAAACTCCGCCTTCGGAAAAACATTAAAAAACCCATGCGGCAAGCCATTCCACACATCAACCCTCGTCTGAATCCCATTCTCCTCTCTCAAAATCTGCTCGTATAAGAGCCCTACATCGCGGACGGGGTCGCCACCGGCGATGGAGAAGTATGTTGGTGAGAGGTTTGCGTGGCCTGTGGGCCAGAGGAGGGGACTGCGCATTGGGGAGTTGGGGGATGCTTGGACGGTGTCTAGTGTTAATTTGTTAGAGGTTTGTGCTTTTGTGAGGGGAGAGGGCGATTTGAAGGGTGCAGGAAGGAAGGGAAGGGAAGAGAAGAGAAAAGAAAGAAGATACCGTGGAGGAAATCACTAGTTGCCCTGTTAAAGATTGGACCATCCTTGTTCTGCTCCCAGCTCACTACCTTTTCCCGATAGCGTTCCGGTATTTCTAATACGACGCACATAGAAGGGACAGATAGGAGGAGACCTGTTACTTTTGGAGTGTGCCCTTCGTCGCGGAGTAGGTGCGAAATGGCGGTCATGGCTGTGGCGCCAGAGGAGGTGCCTCCTAGTATGAATCCATGCGTTGGATCTGCGCCTAGAGATTTTGCGTTTTGGGAAATCTTTTGGCACGCATATTAAATTAGTTTGTATGTAGGGGAATTGGAGGGGTAAGGCGTCGCTGACCCATTTCACGGCGTCGTGCGCGTCTTCGATAGGGCCGGGGAATTTATGCTCTGGAGAGTGTCTGGGTTCATTAGCATATTACCTTACATCTTGTACTTCAAGGTTTGCGAAATAAGGGAAAATTTGAAGAGAAGTGTCCACGAACCGGTGCTCAATACCCACTCCCACACCGCCATACTTCCGCACCCACCTCCTCAACCCCTCAGCTTCAGCTTCAATACGCCCCATAACGAACCCGCCTCCATAGAGCATCACAAACAAAGGTCTTCTTCCGCCGTCCTGCTTTCCTTCATCTTCTGCGCTGGACTTTTGATCTGGCGCGAGATTGGAGGTAGGTGAAAACACCCTGGCGCGATTTACATGCCCGTCGCGCATGCTGATGCTGATATCATGTTCGGCGACATCGAGCCAGGGAGTTGACGCAGGTCGGGCTGCTGTAAGGGAGCGGAGAGTGGTGAGGGTTGTTGAGGTGATTTGGAAGTTGCGGGATTCGGGGGGGATGGCTTCGATGAGCTGTGGGGATTGGGCGCGGTTAGATGTTGTGCGTACTAGGATGTGGTTTGGGTTGTTTAGGTTGAGAAATGTTTTGTGAGGGGAGGATGGGAGGAGATGGAGATAGGGGCGAGCCTAGGAAGGGATTTTCTGCTCGTTTTTGAAGGGAAATTTGTGAAGAAGGAATTTGTGTAAATTTTTTCTCTTATAAGAGTCGTAATAAGCAGGCGGGAATGAGAGTGGGGAAAGTGATTAGATTTGATAATATAACAGATAAAGTAAGAAGCAAGCAAAAGTTGCACGATTCGACGTGTTATTTGAATGATTAAATACTGAAATCAAGGACGATTCAAGAAAGGGGTATAAATACAGCTTCAAACTCCATATTCGGTGCAGAATGAGATGCCCAATATGAGCTGAGGTGCGATGCCATCTTTCCTAAAATCCTTGTTGTTTTTTGAAAAAAGAATTTAAATTGAAAAGCTGGAGGACATTAGGAGTAGGCAAAACGGAACTTAAGTAGATGGAAGTGGGGTGGTACAAGCTGAAGCTGAAGCTTATTTTTGGCCCGGTCCTTCGCTTTCGTATCGCGGCCTTTGTGGCGTATGTGCAAAGGTAATGCGGGGTAACATTCAACCGCTTCCGGGATTCAGGCGACCTAGGTATTTTTTCGAGGGCTTTTTGTTACGATAAAGGCGCTAAGGTTATAAAATGATTATAAATATACACAATCTATATGACCATGTCAGATATTTTACCGTGTTGGGCGATATTTGATCTGCACGTGCACTCTTAAAGAGTTCTAAATGGTTATACTAGAGTCACAGGGTTCTACAGTTACAATATTAGAAAGCAAAACATTAAGTATATAGTCATTGCTACAGTCCAACACCCTTTCTCTAACACACAACACAGTCAGGCGGGTCCCCCCTATTCGTTCTCCAACAGCTGAATAGAAATCTCAATCCTTTGTATCGTGGTCAAGTTCCCATTTCGTCTTACAGTACGAAAACAGAAACTTGTCTTCTTCATAAGTAATTCCCCGCTCAATATCAAGATCCAGCTGAGAGTTCCCCTTTAACTCTGCCAGTTCCTTTTCTCCAGGACATCCTTGTCGAGCAGAGTTCCTATCAATTAACTCTTGAAGTACCTTGTATCGTTTTGGAAACCAGTACTCGACGAGGTCCCGCAAAGAGAGTGACCATCCTTTCGACTCCGCGAAGGAGACAATATGGTCCGATTTAGGGACATAAACTTCGTCAAATAAACGTTCCCCTCCTTTATCTGATTTTGGAAATACCTCAATAAGAGCCTCACCTTTGTGGCTTACATTTCTAGGTCCAAATACAAGATAGAAGTCTGGGTTGGTGCCGTAGAGAAGGAACACCCGAAAAGTAGGCTCAATTTGGAGAGGAGATTCCCAATGCATAGAGTTAGTCCCTGATATGAGAACCCAAAGAGTATATTGCAAACAAGTGTATCTTTGGAAACCGTGTCGAGAGTTTGCAGAGATACCGTATTCGAAAAGGTATCCAAGTATCTTCACTAAATTTCTCGAATTCGGCTTTTGCAAGTTCTGCAAAGCGAACATTATGACCTTGTCATATTCGCCCCTGGAAAGTGATTGTATGCTAACAATAGATATAGTTGAGAGGTATTCGTACATCCCAAATGTGACCGCGAGGATAGGAATATAGGCCGAAGGATGACACTTAATGTAATCTATTGGTACTTCCCATAATGGAATAGACATATATGCGGAAGCATATCCAGTAGGACCCGTAGGGACATTCGCAATAGCTGTATCAGCAACTTGATTCAGAAAGTTATAGAGGCGTGACGAATTACGGATCTCATAGGAGTATAGCCTAACGCGATCGGAAATGTCGTAAAAGAAGGTAGAGTTTTTATTCATCGAATATTCGCTCCAATCGAGATTGATAGATTTTAGTTCCGCAACAAGACTTTGACAGTAAAAGTCAGGAATATCGAAGCCAACTAGACAAGGTGCCATTCTTTCTTGTGTAGTTTTCTTTTGAAGGAATTCCGCCAGGGATCGATGGGTGAGTTTAACGAACTCTTCTCGGAAAGCCACTTTTTTATATAATGTATATGGCTGAGAAACGACCTCTAGGATTCCTCTACACTGTGCATAGACTCGTTTCCGTGCTCTTCGAAATCTTTGTTGCATCTCTTCTTCGGTGTGTTTGTGAACGTGTGGTCCGATGGCAAAGTCTCGATCGTCTTGATATTCTTCCAAAAAAGAATATTGGGTCAACGGCAATGACATCGCATAATTCTGGGTGACGTTTTCAACAATTGCTAGTAATCTAATACCGCTTTCACGGTAGATTCGGTGCTTTGTAATTGAGTCGAATATGAATTCGAATAGGTCATCTATCTCCGGGGGAAGCGTATCAATCTGCTTCTGTAGATCTTCAATTCGGTCTTCGGTGAGTAGCCCTTCCTCAAGGGCCCCAACAGCAAGGCGTGCCCATAAAAATACTCCTTCTGACTTTCCAATGATCAATTGTTGTAGCTTTGGTAATCCCTTCTGGCCCTCATTGATGGACTGGAAGTTTTCATTTGCTTCAAGGGTTTCCTTGACAAAAGTTGCGATGTCGTCATGTGTCAGATCATGAAGTCGCATCTTTGGGCAGTCCTTGAATCTTTCTTGAAATACAAGTTCTTCTCTGCTCGATACGCATACCTTTATGCTGCTGGGTCTGGCGGATACCCATCGGAAGAGCCCGCGAATCATGTCGACGACGTCATTGTGCTTTCCTTCAAATTCGTCTAGGCCGTCGATGAAGAAGACAAAGCTGTGACTGCCAAAGATTACATCCCGCTCAAGAATTGCCTTGAAAGCTTGCAGTATTTCAGATTCATCGAACTGAATGCTCTGCTGGTATTTGGCGCTCTCCCATTGCTTCGGGAAAATCGATCGAATCAACTCGGGAGCTTGGCCGAGAATGGAATGCAGAAGGCCTCGAAGAAGACCTTTTAAAGACTTTTGGAATTCCGTTCCCTGTCTCCAGAAAAAAAAACTTGGCAATGACGAGATGTTTTTGGCCTGACCAGACCTCAAGAAGCTTTTCCGTTCGTGGATGTTGGCAGAGATACTTCACCAGCGTTGACTTTCCCGCGCCAGGCTTCCCAGAAATGTGGAAAATGCGACTGCCATTTTCTAGCCAATCGACAAATTTGTCTCGAGCTTCGAGTCGTGATCGACGATATTTCTTATATTCTTTATCTTTATAACTTAAGAAGTCATTGTTAGCGTTGACCACATCAACACCTTCAGCATTTTCGGAACCGATTTCAGAGTCAATAGCATGAGCAGAATCAGCATCGTCCGAATCACTTAGAGTTTCTGCGACATCAAGAGATATAATACTATCGGTTTCGCTCCTATTGCCAACCGAATCATCATCCGACTTCCCGAGAATCCAACTGAAGGTTCTCAGGTGAGCTTCCTTAATATCATGAAATCTGTTATTCATCTTCTCAAACCGGAGACCATCCAGAATGAGATTTTGATAGACCTTTGAAAGCGCTTCGTCAGAGGGATTCAGAAGAGATCGAATTTGATCCAATTCTCCAGAGCTAAGATGTTTAGCGTCGAGGGAGGAGCGAAGTATTTTTACGTTATGCTGGAGTGAAACCAATTCCTTTTCGTGAAGCTTTCCGGAGTCTAGGACTTGATTCAGCCGCTGGATGGTTTCTGATCTGGACAGGTGTCAGTTAATTCAGTTTCATGTATGAAGTAGCAGTTTATGGATCTAACCTGGATAGTTTCGTCAGGTGAAGATGCAACTGCCTGCGACAATTTTCAAGCTTCGTTTCCAGTTCATCTTTCTCCTTCTTCTTCCTCATATTTCGGAAAACAGCTCCCAAAGCCGCCTTCTTAGAGCCTTCTTTCCTCGCCTTCAGATTCTGGAGCAATTCCTGGAGTTTCAGTGACAATCGCGAGCACTCGACCGCGAGCGAGTTTAGACTGAGTTCATCCGGTGTCATCTGAGTTGTTGGCTTCTCTCGTTCAAGATTAAGTACCAATTCTGCGAATTTATCTGTGAGAAACTTGAGGTCTGTGTTTCCGGACGCAGCCCCGCTGGTGGAATTGTAAATCTCTTTTGCGGTCGAAACAATTTCGAAGCCGAAGTCGATGAATGCAATTATGTTGCCGGCAAGGCCTATCGCCGTGAACGGGTCCATCGCGAGATTTCGCAGGGGAGACGCTCCTGTGTCAATGCCAATTATTTTATTACAAGGCTGGGCGGGTTTCTCGAAAGCGAAGATGCTAGCTCGTGTAACTCGAAGGCGTTCGTAGCGATGTGTTGAAATCACGCCCCGAATAAAGGGTTGGCCTCGTCAAGTTAGGGCTTAGCGGTACACCAGGTGTTGTATTCACGACGGCGGAGAAGCAAAATTAAAGATCTGAAGCACCATGATGTTGGAATAATGGATGCAACAATGATGTGCTGTCAATGGGAGGTTTCACGGGCGCAGCCTGTGTTACCTGTGGTGCCTAAAAATAAAAAGCAAGGCAGCCAATAGTATATGGGACAAAGCATTCAAGGCTTTTTCGGCCGCAGCCTCAACCAAAATTGCCATATTCTTACGATTTGAGCTACGGCGATATATTCTGATCGTAAAACTCTATAAAAATCGAAAGTTTAAAGCTGAGATATGGTTATGACATATTTTGCCTCTTACTATTATTAGAAAGCGCATAGAATATTAAATCACATATAACATTAGGCGAGGTGCGAACTTTCGTTATAGAGAACAGTCAAGTCCTTATGGCATTGCGTTGATTTTAAAGATGTGGAGAAATATATCGTGATATCGAAAGAAAAATTCAAACGGGGTGACTCGCTTCGCTTCAGGGGGTTGCTCGCTAATTTCAGGGGTAGTTCCCCTATAAACATTACGAGTTAAGCCGACACTCTCTTACTTTTCTTTCCCCAAAGAGTCCAACCGCTTTAATACGTCAGCAAAGATTCCTGGGCCTTTCATCGCCTGCCTAGGCCCTGGGTGCTCACTGATTTAATTGACGAGTCTTGAGCGTAACACTGCAGGTAATTCTTAGGGCTGTGTCGCCTAACGAGCCTGGTTAGCTAACGAGCCTAGTCAAATAAGCCTGGGTTTTTAGGGCATTTTACTAGTGAAACCAAATCGAAAAATCGTAAACTTTTAAAAGTTAGTGAATAGAAAGTATCATTACTCTTTATAACTTAAGATTACTAGATTTCATGTTATAATTATTCCTAGTTATTTTATAACTTTCAGGTGATCACGATAACTTTGATTTGTAGAAGCCTAAAGGCGGGGTCGCGAAGCNTGAAAATCGCTTAAATNTGCCCTGCAAAACACAGACTTCTGGTCCCAGGCTCGTTAGTAGTAATATCAAAAGAAAATCGCCAAAAAAACATACAACAGCAGGTATTCGCTGGTGGTCACCCACCCAACTACTAATCTGCCGATCTGAGGCTTGTGTATGGCAGAGCGGACGGGATGCCCATTTCTCCTCAGTCTATGGTCGTATGTACTAGCAATTTGTTTATTGAAAACTATATATTACTCACAACTCCTAACCTTTGGTGTAATAATAATGAAGCACTGGTCTCAGTGTATAAGGGTTTCATCAGAAGCACATATAGTACAACTCGAATATTTTTGTGATAGAATTTCAATTTACTCTACAGTGATGCACCCCTGGTCCCTCCACAGGTCACGGAAGACGTTTATATGAGCGGCGAAGGTGCCTACCCAGCTATAATGTACCTACGCAGGGTAAGTAGTGAATCCAGTTTGCATGCAAAATTTTATACAAGAAAAGAATTAGAAGTGCAGCTAACGAAGCTTCTGGGCTGAGCGCATGTCCGCTACCTCGCGCGTTTGCTGTAGTTTGCGAAAGAAGTCGCTCTTTAGGTTCCGCTCCTCGCGTTTCGTAGATGATGTTGGATTTTCTCGTACGACTTGAAGTCGCCCCCTACTTTGTAACACGCAACTGCATTTCCAAAACTATCAAGCAGTGGGTCCCTTAGCACATCCTCGCAATTGGCATCAAACCTCAAATTCCATAACCTGGTAGCCTCCATGAAGGATTGAGTCGTTTGCAACTCTAACTGCTCTCCAAAAATAGTATCGACAAACTCAACTCCTGCAGTCTTCCCTAATTTATCTTTCTCTTCCCCACCATTTTCCCCAGCTATTAGCATTGGGGCTTCACAAGCTTTTAGTAACCTTCTCAGTCTCGCTGTCAATCGCTCACCAGCTTCTATAAAATCAACAATGATTTCTCGATTTTCTTCGTCTCGAATGACAGGTATAGATTCCTCTGCTCGTTTCACTTTGGAGAAAAGATCTGTGAGGAGTATCTTAAGCTCCTTGGCTAATTTTGCTTGGGGGCTCTCTGCGCCGTGGTGGTGATACGTCCAATCAATTATCCATTTCCCGAGACTACTGGCGTGGAACACACTTCCTAAGAGGAGAATGGGATCTTCTTCCGGGTCCCAGTTTTTTAAAGAATATCCTCGGGGTATTCTGTGCCTTCTAGCGTCTATTTCTGTAGCGCTTCTCTGCCTAAGTTGCGGCCCGGTGACCTTGACTTTGAAGGCATCTTCGTCTGTAATATTGTCTCCTGAATCGATCTCTTGCTCTGACCAGCGGTGGGGTAGAAGCGGGCTTGCCGTTTTCTGGTCAGTGGTTTTGGTATTGGATTGGGTTGGGACAGGTGCTGACGAATTCTTGCCAATGACTGTAAAAACGACCGTTGACGAATTGTCAGACAGCGTTTCCGTATCGGTCGGAGAGTGCTGAATCAATCCTGTGGGCGTAGGCGCTGGTATAGCACTACCATGAATCACATCAATATCATCAGTGGCAGCTGATGGATTTGTATCAGGTTTATTCGCTCCCAAGTCTTGCATTTTCGTGGGTTTGATTGCGTCGTGGTCCTTCTATACAAAAATAAAGTCAGTTATTGGCTAGCTTTCTGCCACAAACTGCCAGGAAAGATATGATATTCTCGGATAGGAGTTGTACAACAAGTGAAGTATGAACAATGTACATTCTCGCCTGCACCGGGGTTTTTGCTTTTGACACTTTCCTCCTATCCTTATGTCTTATGTTTCTTGACTCAGCAGCCTCGAGGGTTTTTGAATTGCGTGTAGGTGTTCGTGGTGGAGAGCGCAAGTCGAGCTTCCACCATGAAGAAGTTACGGATGGAGAGCGTGTTGAACGTGCTCTTGAGGTACTCTCTTGGGGCGAAGGAAGACTGGTCCCAGGACGTCTGTCTCTTGCATGGGCTAGACTTGAATCTGGAGTTTGATAATCGACTTGCTTAGGAGAAAGAAATCTGCGCTTTGCCGGTGGTTCAGATGTTTTTGAAGAACTCCCCTCTCCTGCACCTGAAACATCGCCTTGTGCATTTACGACCGTGGTCCTGTGTCCGTCGGATTGCATTGTGCCGCTCTTTCTCTTCGAAGATTTCGCGCTGAGTTTTTGTGTTGACTTCTCTAATTTTCGTAGAAGGTCTTGACTTTCGAGGACACCTTCGCGAATTTCGGAGATGGAGCCCTAAAATAACTGTTAGTCAAGCAGCGGACGTTCGGGTGAAGATGTATCATGATGACTTTTCCATATGATCTTACATCTGCAGCATGTGTGATAAAAAATGCAGACTTTGCTGATGAGCACAAATTTGACTCAATAAATCTTGCATCGCGGCTTCATTCCACAGAAACTTGAACTTCGAACTTCGCACCAATTTTGCATCCCTACTCCTCCCAATAACCTTCTCCAGCTCTCCAGACAGATGTAAGCATAGCCCGGAAACTGTCTATAGCAGATTCGGACGCTTGTGGTAACATTGGGTCCAAATCCCGTCGCGAGGACAGAGTAACAAGATCTCGCTGCATAAAAACTTGCAATTGATGGAGACAGACTCGCAGCGTCGTTACTTCTATCGACATAGATTGGAGAGTCTGGTCGGCGTTCGCGTATTTACCCCGCAGGTCATTGCATGCATGTCTTTGTAGCTGTGGCGCAGTTGAAGGCAAGGCCCATAAGGGAAGCGGCGGCGCATGCTGCATCCGTACCCGTATGGTATTTGACCTGGTGGCAATTTTAAAGACATAGACGTTGAGACCCGGGTTTAAGAGAGAAGGGAGAAAATGTTTGAGAAGGTTGAATTGGATTGCGATTTCGCGGGTTGACGTGGCATAAGTGAGGCTGATACAGGAATTTCGCAAGGTTTTTCGTGCAGGTGCGAGTGGCGAGGCAGACCTCAGCCTGATGAGGACATGGCCAATAATATTTTGTATTGTATTGCATCACTTGACGGATGCACCATTTACTTCTAGCGGGGTGCTGGGACCCCCGCATAAGTCGTAATTTTTGTAGTAGAAAGCTTACAATGTATACTAAAGTAATGATGGGAGAGTAGGGGCTGACCGGCTAGGACGAAATTAAGCACTGGGTCGGGTTTGGTCGGGGTTCGGTTCGGGAAGAAGTGTACTCGGTTAGGAAGAAAACTATCAGTGCAGGGACAACGAAATGGATAAGTTTAACTATAAATAAGATATGTTTCAGTCTTATAAATCAATAAAAAGGCATCCTATTTTAAGTACACGATGAGGGATATTTAAATATTTTATTTGAGGCAGAACAACAATGGACTAATGATGCGGGGTTGATTCCCATCAAATCATATAGCTCTGCTGTAAGCCTACCCTTACATAAACCACCTCAGTTGACAACTGCAGATTTCGAGCGGAATCGGGCTTCGCCCACATACAATTTCTAGTTTGTTCTCCGCAGACATCATTTCTCCGATCGCTAATCGCGATAGCCCCTGACAAGGCTCCCAGTCAGCAATAATGACATCACCGTACAAAAAGGAACACTATGAGGTTGGAATTATTTGCGCTCTGGCAATCGAAGCGGCCGCGATGGGCGCAATGCTGGACGAAACTCATCCTAAACTACCCATCGACAAGGCTGATACAAATGATTACACATTTGGCCGGATTGGAGATTTTAACCTGATTATCGCTTGCCTCCCAGCTGGTTCCATGGGAAACGGTCCGGCTGCGATGGTGGCAAATAATATGCGTCGGAGTTTTTCTATCAAATTTGGGCTGATGGTGGGTATTGGTGGTGGAGTCTGGAGCAAGAAGGCCGACATCCGCCTAGGGGATGTTGTTGTCAGTCAGCCCACAGGCACCCACGGCGGGGTCGTTCAATGGGATTATGGGAAGATGGGGAAAGGGGGAGTGTTTGAGCGGACAGGATCACTAAACCGGCCACCGCCCGTACTTCTCCACGCGCTTCAATCACTAAGAACTTTTAGTGAGGGCGATTACCTCGAAATTCCAATGGCGCTCGATCTTATGGCAAAGAATAAGCCTAAAATGGTCAAGTTATATACACATCGTGGTGCAGAGAACGACCAGCTGTTTAATGCCTCGTACGATCATATTGGCGACGATTCATGCGAAGGATGTGATAAGGAGTTGCTTGTGAGAAGGGAACCACGAGCGGATTTACAACCGGAGATCCACTACGGCAATATTGCCTCTGGAAACGAGGTGATGAAGCATGGCTTCACGCGGGACCAGACTGCTAAGAAGGAGGACGTGATTTGTTTCGAAATGGAGGCGGCCGGACTCATGAATGACTTCCCCTGTCTTGTGATCCGAGGTGTCTGCGACTATGCCGACTCCCACAAGAATAAGATGTGGCAACGATACGGGGCTGCAACGGCGGCTGCGTTTGCTCGCGTATTTCTAGGATTTGTTAAGAAACAGGATATGATTAAGATATCCGGTGTGTAATTTTATCAGTAGCAATATTTAATTGAATTGCCCTCTACCGATCCAGCTCAGCCATGCATGAACTGATTGATATTAGAAATCCCGAAACCTCAGAGACTACTTCCTTTCGGGCGCAACAATCACTTTGTTGGCCGTCAGTCACAACTCGACAACCTGATTAAAATCTTCGTCCTAGAAGACAAACAAGACAATTGCCAACGAGTTGCACTAGATGGCCTCGGTGGTGTTGGCAAAACTCACATTGCTCTAGAGTTTGCCTTCAGACTCCAGGAATACTCTCCTCAGTGCTCCGTCTTCTGGGTCCATGCGAATGATGCGACAAGTTTCGAGAACTCATATCGCGAAATTGGAAAGATGCTTCATATCCAAGGGATAGATCATGAGCAAGCAAATGTAAAAGAACTTGTACAGCAGTGGTTATCAAAAGAATCAACAGGGAAATGGGTTCTCATCATCGACAACGCTGATGACGCTCAGCTATTCGAGACAACTGGTGATTCATCATTATCTAGCTATCTCCCAGATTCAAACCTTGGAGGAATTCTCTTCACAACACGGAACCACGAGGTTGCAACCGACCATGCAGAGGCAGATGTGATCTCTATAGGCATGATGGATGATTCAGAGTCAAGAGAGCTACTCCAGACAAGTCTCCAGAAGAAAAACCTTCTTGATGATACAAGAAGCACGTCAAAGCTCCTTGAACTACTTGCCAATCTGCCCTTGGCGATCAAACAAGCGGGAGCGTTTCTGAACAAGAAAAACACGACAATTTCGAAATACGTCAACATGCTCGAGAACAGCAATGATACCCAGATAAAGCTCCTGGCCAAGGACTTTGAAGACAAATGGAGGTATAAAGGGATGTTTAATCCGGTGGCGACAACATGGCTTATCTCTTTCAAACAAGTCGAGCAACAAAATGATTTAGCTGCCAGATACATGGCGTTTATATCTTTTATCAATGAGCAAAACATCCCTCTGTCTATTTTACCGCCAGCGTCAGAATTTGATCAGCTAGAAGCTATTGGAACCCTTACCGTGTTCGGGTTTCTCACCGAACAGACCTCGAAAGGCGTGTACAACATGCATCGTCTAGTTCATATTGCGATGAAAAACTGGCTGCGCATCGGGAATAGGCTTCAGGATGAGAGTACTCGGGCAGTGGAGCAAGTAGCAGCTGCTTTTCCCTGGCCAGAATATGATAATAGAGACACGTGGACCGTATATCTACCTCACACAGAGCATATCATTGATGCAGAAGAGGTTTCTGATGTAAAAGAGAGTTTTCGGTGGGATATTCTTGATAAGCTGGGACGTTGTTTCTGGTTAGATAAGAACCATAGAAAGAGTATAGAAAGATATGAAGGGGCACTAAAATTGAAAGAAAAAGTACTAGGTAAAGGGTATCCATCAACGCTACGAACAGCAACCAATCTCGGATCATCGCTAGCAGACCAAGGGAGGTATACTGAAGCGGAGACGATAATCCGGGAGACGTTAGCGCTAAGCGAGAAGGTGCTAGGGAAGAAGCATCCAGATACGATTATAAGCATGGGCAATCTCGCATTGTTACTTAATAGGCAGGGGAGGTATACCGAAGCAGAGACGATAGTCCGGGAGGTGCTAACGCTACACGAGAAGGTGCTAGGGAAGGAGCATCCAGATACGTTAACAACTGTACATTGGATTGCATTCTTGCTAAAGAGACGAAGGCAGAATAATGATGCAGCTATATTGTACCAGCGACCTCTTTCGGGCTTTGAGAAAGCGATTGGGAAAGATCATCCTAATACATTAGCGTGTTTAAAGGGTTACAAAAGTTTGCTTGAAGATATGAGGTTGAGGGGTGAAGGGAATGAGGTTTAATATGACAACAAGTATACCGCTATAGGGGAAAGGAGAATAGGGAAGCATGGTGGGGCGGTGACAAGTTGTTTCGGGGTCTTGTTGAAGGAAGGCAGAAGGGAATATAAGCGAATCACAAGTACTTTGATCAAAAAAGTAACGAAACAAAGGTCGCAAGGTCTGTATTTAAAAAATCTCACAAACTCAAGACTATAGGTGCTAATTTAAAAACCGAATCCTTATTTTTTTCTTTTTTCCCTATGAGGATATAGAGGATGTCATCCTCTTAAAGAGGATTAGGGTCTTTTAGGAAATTAGTATAAGACTTATGAGCGGGATTATAGCTTGCTAGCCAGCGAGCCGGACCCCTCGTTTTTCAGCTCGTGCTCTTGACGCTTTACGCTGAAATGGTTTTGGTATCCTTATACAAGAGAAATTCAAAAACCGGGTAAGTGACATCTAAAAAGCAAGAGCCGGAATAGTGACACTGCTCTTTTTTCTGCAGGTAAGATTATAACAAATTTATCAATACAGAAATAGCCGTGGCCGATTGACTAACTTTGGTTTGCGGTGTTTGATCTAAAGCAGATATCTTTGTAGACTAAGGAATTGGTTCAATTTTCCTTGGTCTATAACTGTTTGTGGTAGATATAGTTGTTTTTTGTCATTTATGGGGGCGGATGGATCTAATTTACGCTACCGTGCCTTGAGCGTGCCATCTCGGATGCACCAGTGCCAAAGTTTGGAAGGTGATGGCTTCAACGTTCACGGGATAATATCACGCTACGTCAGGTTATGTTACCTTCAATTTTACTACCCTATGCCTCTCTTTTTGTCTACTAGTCCCTCGTCTCAACGTCTCATAGCATAATGATTTCACTTCCTGTTGTATTATTAGGTAATAAGCACTATTCTAGGCTTAAGGTTTAAACCTTACTAGAATCTTCTAGGTTGTTCTTTGATTTATAAGCTTTGATTTATAAGCGTTGATTTCTAAGTTATAGAAGCTTCTAGTAACTACACTTGTAGTATATATAGTCCNCTCACCCCTTTATAGATAGATAAGTCTTTAAGTCAAATTCATATTATTATTCCACATACTTGAATCACTCTCGACCTAACAGTCGACTCTTCTTCCGCTATCCACCTTAGCCGCCTACCGACGACTATATAGATATATCTTCTATATACTATATACCGCGTACTACCATATATACCCTTACCTCCAACAATATTAATATAAGTAAAGCTGCAGAAACGACTCCAGTTATATTCTCCTCATCAACTCTTGTTTCTCTATCGCATCTCTACTATTCTGCACTTTACCTACACCAAACATTACCATTCAAGTTACTCTGCACAGCTAAGGGAAGTCCCCAGCACAACTCTTCAAAGGTAGCAACTTAATACAGGATTCACCTTCAAGGTGGAATTTGAATTCGCTATCGCACAGGGCAACATTCGATGAGGACGCAATCACCAACTGGATTATATTCTGTGTTGGTCTAGTCAACTTCGCTCATAACGAGAATTCTCACGATCTTAAGCGTTGTCTGTTGTAACAAATGGAGGAAAGACCCGAAAGGGAACGTCTCATAGGAGCAGAGAAGGGTGATATCTCCTTCTATCCCCCGCTTTGGCAGTTCCTTTCTGAATTCCTCCACCTCCCCACAGTAGCTGGATACTATGGCTTTGGTTATAAGACAATAGGGGCTTCACCAAACCCTGATAGCGGCTCTAATAGTGACCGTGATAGTGATAGCGAGAAGGACTAGATTGTTGACTTCTCTATCACTAGGAAGCACTCTCCTTGGAATTTTAGCCAGTAGACCCGACTAAGTGAAATTCTAAAACAACGACGACACGTCGACACTTAGGCTTTGAATAAAATTATTTAATAACCTTATTTTCTATCACATATAAATTCAATTTCCAAATGATATTTACTCCTTGATCCTTGTGAATTTTTCGCGCAATACGTAGTTAGATAACGTCCCGCAAATCGAGCAGTGACCAACAACATCGACTTACCTTCAACACTTTCAATAGCTTGCCCTGTTTACCTAGGCAAGACTATTAAAATTGAATGAAAACATTGTAGATTAAGTTTTTGTTATTTCTAGATACCTATCACTCACTTTTAACTAGTAGTTATTTAGTTAACGACAGCTAGCTTGGGCGTGCCACGAGATAAACGCTTGCGAAACATTCCCAGTGAAGATGTACCGGGGATTCTACCCTCGAGCAGCAACTATTGAAACTTGGCCGCAAAAACCCCTACTCGAAGCCTAGCATGAAATTGTGCGTGGGTATTCCAGCCGTGGTCTGACTCTGTCCAAAGACAAGTTTATCGCTCTCTCAGGTATATCTCGACTTTTTGCGACCAAGTTCGGTGCCTCTTTTGTAGCAGGGCCCTGGAAGAACGATGAAGGTGACCTGGAGCACCAGTTGGCATGGAGGGCGGAGGACAAGCCGAAAAACCGCCCAAATCAGCGACGGCTCCCTCACCCTTCAATGCGGAGATCTCTTGCTCATTTGATATTACATTTTAATAACATTAGATAAATTGCGGCAGCAACCGCTGGAAGCGATCTTACCACAAGAAAATACATCAAGTGGATGTAGCTATAGCATAGCTGATTTAACCATTATGAGCTTTCTACGATCCTGTCCGAGCGGACAGAGGTACAGCAGTCGGTGGAATATAGCGAAGCGCTAGAGACATGATCGAGATCATCAGATCCTACGTAGAACTGGCTACTGACAACCCGTTTCTCGAAGTCTGCGGGGACAGTATACAAGTCAGGGGCATACTCGCTCAGTGTAAAGTACTCTTTCCAAGTGCAGGGACAATGAGAGACTTCACATCGCTTCAGCTATCAATATTGACACCGGGTATTACGTGGACATAAAAAATATGCGACAATATAGATTTCAATTGGGATTACAAAACCCATCCATATTTAGAACGTGGGAGTTTGGTATTCTTACTGCTATTCTGGTATAGTGACGGGACGCGTTATGGAATTGAAACGGAGGGGCTTATTATCGACCCAGCGACGAGTGAAAAGGCTAGAGAATACCGACGATATGGTCACTTTCTGACCAGAAATTCCGAAGCAGTGCAAGATATTAAACACGAGTATACAATGTTTGCGGAACGGCATGGGTGCCCGACCTCTTTGCTGCCAACCGACGGATCTTTATCAATTACTATTATATAACCTTGACAGGATTTCTTAAGGCTGGGGATTCCTTGATTGTTTTGTGGATAATGGATCCGCGATCCTGAGAAAGGGAAACATGAGAGTATGCAGGATTTTTATGACAGTGTTTCCTATCCTGCTTATTGGGTGTTGAAAGCTAGATGCTACAATTTCAAGCCAACTTTGCAGAATTTCGTAAATTTTAAACGTTCACGCTCACATTTGCTACATATCTATTTCTTCACTGCGTAGTCAAGCGTGGTATTTCTTACTAACGTAATACCCCAACCTCCAATAAAATCATTTTGCAATTTAGATAAAGGCTAATACTCTCGCGACTTATTCCCTTTTCTACTTCTCTCCTCCTCTAACTACGCATAATAAGTTGGTTAATCACGAGGTTTTCCCGTCAAACACTTCAAAAGTTTAGCAGCTTCCATATAAGCTAGGGTATAATGCTTAAATATATCAAATCTAGTCAGTGAATTCTAGCCATTTACATGTATTAATTCAAACAGTTCCTGATAGTCATTTGATTGTTTTGAAGTGTTTCTTTCCGTGATCTTAAATCCAACCTAACCTTTATCACATAGGATGCACAGCTTCAACTTTCCACTCTCTTTCTATATAGCTCTTGAAATGGTATTCCTGTAAATTCAACCCATTGGTTTCAGTGAAGGAGACCGGAATGAGATTACGACGCGAGAGACCCTCTGAATTAACAGTTAAAGGGCTTTTGATTCTCTGACTTAAAGTTCGTTAGGGGAAAGAAGGGCTATTCATAAAGGAGACTCTCGGGATACTCTTCAATTGAGTTTGTCCATTTCCTGGAGAGGCTAGACTGTCTTTAAGAGGAAGTGGTAAACAAAGGCAACTTCAGGGGGGGGGCTGGTCATGTGACAGTTGTGGACAACCGGCTAAAACTTCTAGAACTGATTCTTGAGTCCGAGATTCTAGCATGTATTAATCAACATCTAAAATCTATTGCTAGGTGCCTAAAGTAGTTTATTTTCATAACAGAATAAGCCATATTTTCTTTACAGCTCGTGACTTGATATCAAAAGAATTGTTGGCCTGAGGCTGAAGTTCTTCGTCGGCCAGCGCCGCTGTGGCGGGGCGGGTTTCGACGATCACTTTATCTCTTAGCTCCTGCCACAGTTGTGCCAATCATGTTGACAAACAAACATCTAGTAAGCTATCATTTGCTCTCAGATTCTGCGCGCCGACGGGTCGCTGGCCTGCGAAAGGCCCTCGGCGGCCGGAATCCTGTTTTGATATCGGTAGGTCCCGCAGTGGTGATGATATAAAGAAGTAACAACTCCCCTTCCTGAGCAATTGTTCATCAGTCAAGCAAGCAATCAAGCAACAGATAAAGAGCTTATCAACACTCTTCCTTCAACACAATGGCAGTCAAGACCCTCGAAATCAAGCCCCTTGGTGGCCTCCCCAACTCGAAAGTCGACTTTGGCGTCGAAATCGAGAATGCTGACGTCGAAAACCTGACCGATTCAGACTTCGAAGTGATCCGCGATGCCCTCTACAATTCGCACGTCGTGGTTCTCAAGAACCAGGCCGGCGTCTCCCCAAAAGCCCAATATGAACTCACCAAACAGTTTGATCCTGCTTCGGACAACTATGGCCACGGCAAGACACTCGATGCGAAGCGTTCAGTTCTCCATCCAGACCTCAAAACCATCCCTCACCAACCACAAGTTCAAGTCATTGGAAATGGATTCTATGAGGAGTACGAAGGATTGAAGAACATCACTCTGGTCCACCCACACCACAAGAAGTTCCATAAGGAGGCAATTCCAGAGGAGGATGACTTGGCCGCCACTCGATTTTTCAGATGGCACATCGATGCTGCCCTCTATGCGCTCAACCCACCCAAGGTTACTTCTCTCATGGCTGTCAAGGTGCCGGCTGGCAGACGTCAAACCCTTCGATACGATGACGGAACTGGCGAGGAGCTCGACGTTCCCCTTGGCACAACTGCATTCGTATCTGGTCAGAACATGTACAATCTCTTGAGCGAGGAGGATAAGGAATTCGTCCGAACCGCAAAGGTCGAATACGCCCCGCATCCCTATGTGTGGATGAGCCCAGCAAAGAGCCGTTCCGATGGCCTAGGAATGGTTTCCGAAGGAGTCGAACTTCCACTTTCCGACCTTCCTCCTATCAATGAGAAGAACATCAAGATCTTGCCAATGTGCTGGAAGAACCCGGTCACCGGAAACCTTGCTCTTCAAATCCACCCCAGCGCCATCAAAGCCATCCACCTTCCAAACGGCGAAGTCATGACCGATTTGAAGGAAGTGCGGGACTTGGTCCACCGATTGCAGCGCCCTGCCATCTCACCCGAATATGTCTACCCCCACGACTGGGTCGAGGGTGACTTGGTTCTCTTCAACAACCAGGGTGTCCTCCATTCGGTTGTTGGCGCGTTCAGCCCGGAGGAGAAGCGATTGTTCAGACAGTGCAACATGGCTTCCAGTGAGGGGGTCATGGGCCCAGACGGGAAGCTCTACTAGAGCACACCCTCATCTTTTTTTCTTGGCATACGAGACATGATCTGATGGACGTTTTTGAATTTTTTTCTCCAGAGATTTTTGGAGATGTGTTTGTTTCGGGAACGAACTCGGCGTTGCAAATCGTATCTAAGCCTCATCTTCCTGAGGAACTCGGCGTTTGAACGTAACAAAGCGTATACCCCTTTTGGCTTTTGTTACAAAGTTTGGAGATTATAGTTAGAATAGCGGAAATGATAAGAATATGTTTTCTGAATTAGATATTTGTTCATACGCTCGTGAACTTGTGACGAGTGAGGCTTTAGCATGTGAAAGTTCCCTGTGCTTGTGACAAGCATGAGCTAGGTCTCAGATTTTTATCTCCAAAAAATGTATCGATTTTCCATGTGATACTCCTCACTTCGTTTCTGTTTTCATCCGCCTTCTTTTGCACTTTTCCCACAGAGCTATTTCTCTTACCACCCGGCAAAATAGCTGCAGAATAGCAGCATGTGTTCTCAACTTCTTTCATGCCTGGATGAATTCTAGGAACCCCCTCGGCCCCTCTTCTGACCAAGTGAGAGATCTCGACCAGTTACCCCACACATGTATCTTTTCGCGTATTTTTTCGACGTGTTCACCCGTGTGTGGAGGATACTCACTGGTGGGAAAATTAGAGATTTATTTTACTTTGCCATGTGATTTGGTGGGGGTAAGGGGTAAAAGGCCCGGGGGGAGTTGGGGGATGGGGGTATTTCGTATTTGGTGTAGCTAGGTTTTTTAATTNCTTGTTATATTATTAGGTAATAAGCACTATTCTAGGCTTAAGGTTTAAACCTTACTAGAATCTTCTAGGTTGTTCTTTGATTTATAAGCTTTGATTTATAAGCGTTGATTTATAAGCGTTGATTTCTAAGCGTTGATTTCTAAGTTATAGAAGCTTCTAGTAACTACACTTGTAGTATATATAGTCCGCTCACCCCTTTGTAGAAAGATAAGTCTTTAAGTCAAAATTTATATTATTATTCTATACACTTGAATCACTCTCGACCTAACAGTCGACTCTTCTTCAGCTATCCATACCTTAGCCGCCTACCGACGACTATATAGATATATCTTCTATATACTATATACCGCGTACTACGGTTATACCCTTACCTCCAACAATTTCCTTAATATGTACCCCTCTTTCATTTCGTAATTGTTTTTAGTGATTTCGAATTAGAAGTAACTTTGAACTTGTAGGTGTATCCCCAACCCTGAGTCTCTCTCTTTTTGAATACGGATGGAATAAAAAAACTTATCAGAGAAAAGCAAAAAAGCGGGCAATAGTATTTCTTAATCTCAATTTCTCTCCTTTTGTCAGCTTGCAACACATTTTCTTGCCCACGTGCCTCTCCTCGTGTGGGCATATTGCATTACCGTTACATAACCTTAGGACATTGAATCAAATCATATGATTCTACTAATACATATTTTGAGTCTAAGCCATAAATCACAGAGCTTGACAATCAGCGCCTTATCTGTACCCTCTGGGGTCCCTTTTCCTCGGGGCTCGTTAATTTCAGGGGTTCGTGGCCCACTCTCGCTTAAAGAGAAGGGATGACATTATTAGTGATTTTCTGACATGATCAATAGCAGTGGATACTTTGATTGATCTTTACGATGACAAGTAGATCCGCGAGAAGTAGCTAGAAAGTCGTAATTTTATAAGATCGAAAAAAATCGCATCAGGAAGGCTCTGAAATACGGGATCTCATCCGTTATCTGTCGCTACCCTTATAGCTAGCTCCCAAGTCGGCCAAAACCCATGTCCTGTTCACTTCAATTCTTGCTCCACATAAAGTTGCCTTGTCACGTCTTTGGGAGCTTTCAGTGTCTTCTGCTGTCGGATTAACGGCTTCCTCTCGAAATCAGTTTCCAATTCAGAAAGGTTACGAAGTATCCCATATCAATGGAGCTGCTACATCCACTCCGCTTCTATTTACAGTTTCAGACATAGAAGTACCTAGTACTCGTTCCTTTTCTTGCTAACAATCACTCTAACAAAATTTGATAGAATTGAGGAAAGTCCCAAAGTGTTTCATTCAAGTTTATTAGGTCTCACCTACTCCATTTCTACATTCTCGCAGACAGCTAGTCACGAAACTAAACATTCTTTGCTAATTTTTACAAGTATGATGTTTTCATGGACACTCGTACTAACAATATGACCCACAATAATGTGATATGAATTATACAAGATAAGCCGTTGCTAAGTTCATGCACTCCTTGAACGGAAGAGAGAAAATCAAATCCTGCCCACCTTCTGTAAAAACAGACGCCACCCCAACTCTTTCGAATTCATAGGTGTCCTGTTGGAATTCCTTCCACTGGGATTGCTCTGAAGTCTTTAAAATCAGTGCGGAGGGAGTTGTCAAGGAGTTCACATAAGGTAGAAAAATTTGCCTCGTGGATAGGTTAAGTCGTCCTTGTCGTCCAAGTCAAGTCGCCCTTCAGCAAACTTAATCACGTCTCCCTGATCATTTACAGAATTTCTTTTTTTTGTTATTGAGAATCTGGTGCCTGGCTCGCAATTTTCTGTCGTTAATCCATCTATCATCTTCATCAACCACGTTGATGAATGCAAGCGGCTGTAAAAATCCCATGACAGGTAAATGCCCCCCCTCCTTAGAGTTTAGGAAGCGCGTCGATAATACTTCGAACGTAATCTTCTTCAGCGGCTCATGTTTCTCGTTGGGAACCACAATCATTTCGCTCTAGTGGATTTTTACACTTACCGACGCTCAAGACCATATTGGAAAATGGGAAACATCCGTTGCTACTACCGAATCGTCGTCCACTTGCCAGAGTAACTCATGCTAAAGATTGGTCTCCCACATGCCAGCACACTGTATATAATTATCATTCAAAACGGATGCCATTTCTGCAGCAGTACTTTGAATAGCAGGTAGTTTATCAGATGATATCGTGGGCTTTCTCTGGGTGTAATTTGTCACAGCATTCCCCCATTAGGCATACAGCCGTTGCACATTTTCATGTATCCAAGGTTCATTTCTCGGCCACATCGAAAAGGTACGATATTCCCAAAAGGGCTCGTTCTCCTCTGATCGTTAGCAGCAGCGACATTCAAAGTACATTTTAGTTTTGTAGAAGTGGATAGATCTCGTAGAGAGACTAGTCGTGTCGTGAGACATTTTAGAACGGCTATAGAGCAGACGTGGAGGGCCCTTACCCTCGTTCCTACATCGTCCAACCTCGAGTATTCCAAGTACTGCCATCGATATCTCCACTCTAGAAACCCGTCTCTTGGTCATCTTGAGCAGCGAGAATCATGTAGCTACCGTGACCCAGGCCGCTTGCGAAAGAATATCGGATTTTAGCTGCCGGAATAGTTGATAGTGTGCGCTCTAAAAAGCCGCCATGGGTCGACAGCGAAGAGGTTCTAGGAGTAAGTTAACGAGAGTTTTGGTTCTATACTACAAAACTTACGCTACTATTGTGACCTCGGCGTATTTGTAAACTTCGTGCATTGTTGCTGCTTCACTCTTCCAATCTGATGAGTCGTCTTGAATTACACAAAGTGAGTCAATTCAAACGTAACAAAGACCTATTTTCCGCGTAACCACAACCGCTTTCGAGAAGTACTTCGGTAGGATGGACATTGAAATGCCGGGTCTCATCTCCTCGTAGTTCGACCGAAGAGTACGAAGAGGACGGCTTCTCCTGTCTCCCCACATATGACTGAGCGCTACATAATTCCCTTTTACGCCTTCTGAGGACGTCTCAATTAGATGGGGAATTTTTGATCTATCGAGAGGACCAACATCCAGAAGTCGACGTGGAAGCCAAGAAGACTTGGCAACTTAACATTTTGGATACGATGATTTGCAATCACTGACCCACCAGGACAACATCTCCACGTTACCTGGCGATAAAGAATCTAAACTTGGTAGTCTTCGTCGTGATTTATCGGTGCTTAATTCAAGATCTAAAGAGTAGAGCTTCACATAAGTTTCAAATTACACGGTCGGTGATGTAATCTTACCTTGCTGGTCAAACACTTTAAAGCTGATAACTTGGCTGATACTTTCCTCGTATGTGGAGCTGTTATTAGTTCGGGGAGTAGTTAAAGGCCCAAACTCCATGCTCAGGATTGTGATCATACCCTCCGGCCCTTCTCCAAAAACAGTAAAGGAACCCGGTATGTTCGACACGGAGAAATTAGCGCTGCGTATCCTCACTTTTTTTGTTTCAGTTTGAAGCAAAAAGTTCATCCCAAAGACTTTCCTTCTCGCTCAAAGGTCCAATTCCCCATGCCTCCATCGGACGAATAGCCCAAGCATTTCGAACGGTCTTTCGGAGCAGTCTGCAGAACCCACATCCCGCCTTTGCTGAATCTTTGAGTCCAGGGAAGTCTGGATATAAGTCGACTCGCTCATAAGTTGTCTTGATAAGCCCATTCTTGACTTTGGCTCTGTCTGGTGCCAAGGCTGAGCAGAACTGGCAGGGCTGGCAAGCCGGTTGAGCCTCGATATTTGCAAGACTGAAAGGTCCTGGGATAGGTCTGATTAATGCTCTATACGTATGTTTTTCGATCCCCAAACACGTGAGTAGATGACTTGATGTTTGTTCAAAAGGATTATGCCAATTCTGCGTGTGGGAGGAGCAGGAAAATTCGAGAATGCGACCTTGGATGGCGCTTCGCCGACCACTCGCACGCGACTATTTACAATTGTTATACCCGAGAAATCACTGTCGAGTTAAAAAAAAGTATTGCATTCGTTTCAAAGCTTCAAGCAAAAGGAAATCTATATCGTAAACTACGTTTCTATAAATACTATTCTCTATCCAGGAGAAGCACGAACCTGTTTTTCCATTACGCCACGCTCAATGATCATCCCAAAAATTCATCTCACCCAGACGCTTTTGTACTGTACACCGCATCGTCGCCACTCACCCTAGGACGAACCAGTCAATTGCTCCGACGTTCCTTGCTGCTCCTTCGCCATTTCATGACCCATTACTGCATCAATCGGATCGACCTTCTTCGTCTTCTCAACCTGCCCATTCGCCTCTGTCTCATCATCAATATCAGCGAGCTCATTCATATCCGTGCTGATAAATTCCCATCCCCGGATTTTCTCCTCTCCTTCTCTGCCACGAGAAAAGATCAGAACATCATTGTTAGTGTCCACAGCCTTTGGATCCTCAAATTCCATGTCTTTGTGACTTGTTTTTCCAATCTCAATCCCATTATTCCTCAACAATTGTGTAACAGCTCGGACATTCAAACGTAAAATCCGACCAGGCTCTTCAACCGCGAGGAATTTTTTCGTAAACCAAGGAAATAAGATACCAAAATCGGATTGTGAAAGATGTGCAGCGGATTTGGCGTAAAAAAAAGTTCGGCTCCGAAATATCTTGTCCATCTGTATCTTTAAAGGAATGTTGAGTGGATTTCGAGGGATCTGGAGATAGCAGGCGTTTAGTCGCTTTGAGATGTACGCGCCAGTTGTAAAAAGCCTGCGATTCCACTGCTAATAAACCACTTCCTCCTGGACCGCCGGGCAAGTAGCAAGGGAAAGGGTGATCCCAAAGCCATCTTGTACTCTCTGCTCGCAGAGGCATACACCAAGCATCGAGTAACACAACTGGAGTCTGTGCAGTAATCTGGCTTGCAATTGGTGAGCGCGAAGATGGCGAGAATAAGGGTGTGTAAGAAGCTGGAGCGGAGAAAGTTTGAGGCGAATAGACTGTCGATTTCACGAATTGTGTCACTGTCGCGGCTCCGAATGAATGCCCTGCAAAGGTAATCTTCCCTGGGGTATGCACATCCATCTTGTTCTTTAATCCTACCAGGGATACCGAAGATGTGTTCAAATTCGTCAAAGGAACCCCTTCATCTATTTTCAGCAGACTGTCATGAACAAGACCCAATTCCCAAAGACGAATCTTCAATTGTGCATTTCGCCCCTCCTCAACCTCCGACGACGGTGTATGCGATAATCGGACGTAGTCCACAGTTTTTCTATTCCTTCGGAAAAAAGTTTTCTCGGTCGGTGGAGAATTCGTAGAAGGAACGTTGCGAATGTATGATATGGGTGTGGAGCCATCTCTATGTTCTGGGGCTATGACAATCATGCCATGGGAAGCAATGGACCCAGCTAAATAAGAGTATGCATTTCGTGAACCTCCGAGGCCGTGTGAGAATATCATGACAGGCCATCGCGATGTGGATGTGGGAGGATCGAGAAGAGAAGCGTTTTTTCGAACAGGTATCGTAATGTAATGGAGAAGGCGGGGAACAAATCTGCTGGCGTCAGTCTTTATCGTGCAATCGATCGCTGAACCTACGATATCACTTCCGCCAGCATAGAACCCGCTCCCAAGAACCTTGTGTATGCGGAAACATAATCGCGTTGTGGTGCGGGAATCCAATTCACTGATTTGCCCTTGGAATCTGGCTCGCAGGGATAGAATATTCGGTACTGAATTGTAGAGATGCTTTCGTCGGGCGAAGGAGATGGAGATTCGAGTTCAGATACTGGTAGTTCGATATCTATTGTGCCAACTTTGTAGGGTCCGGTGTATGATGGAAAGGAGGGCACCAGGCTGAGACGAGAGAGATACGAGGACATTGCGAGGGAGTGTCAGAGTGTCAGATTAAATGCGTAGAAGAGTAGAAGGAGAATTGAATTAAGAGGAAAAGAATAGAAAGGAGAAGATGGCTAGAGAATGGAGCCTCGGTCTTTAGAGTGTGATGTGTGATGAAAAAGTTTCATGATACGATTGGCAACGCTGTCATCATGATTTCGATCGCGTGCCAGGGGTTGGCGCCAGGCCTCGTCATTCCCCGAATAACTTACTTAGCCCCTGAAAATGTGGCGTGGACGTTGGAACATGCCCAATCCGGTGGCCTGAAAAAAGGAAAGAAATCCTGCGTCAGCCTCAGCCCTGAAAGGAGAACTGCGGGAAAAAAAATTATCTTCAAAAGATTCGCATTTTATTTAAGTCGATCAACCACAGATGAAGTTGGAGTTCACTCAATTGGCACTTCATCTGCATTAGATTGATGGTGATTCCATTGTCACACGACACTGCTGCAGTGGAGGGCCCACAATCTGCAGCCTGAACCCAAAAGCCGGGCTTTCCGACGGTCCGGAAGTACTTGGAACACCGAAACAATGGACCGGAGCATGCGGCATTAAGGTTAGTGCCCTATTACAGAGGGTTTTGTGGAGAGAAATTTATTTGAAGACTTCCCTGGTTGTTCTTGATCATTACGCCTTTCGTCATGGCGGTCCCTACTTCATGCCCCTCCGGAGTTCTCCACGTGGAGTCGATCTCACGACACGTTATCTTTTGCTCTCTCGCAGATGATCCATTTAACCCTCTCTCCTCTTTCACACAAACAGGCGCATAGGCTCGAATGTGTCTCGCCATCATATTGTCTTGGAAATATGCAGATTTTCCTTTGTCATCACATGACTGTCTGAGACACCTCCCAAGATCAAATCAAGCACAAATTGGAAATATACAAATCATGGGTCTTTGATCCGTGGGACAGTAATGGTTTTATACATCAACCAGAGCAGTCGTAAAAATCATCGTGGCAAGATTGGTATTGAAGTGTTTGGGGTCAGTGTGACTAGCTCCAGGCGAGATGAATCGCGGAAAACACGCTGCACTCATACCCTTTCTCGCCACAACTAGTCTTGAATAGTCAAACATCATTCGTTTATTGCTTCCTCTTACTTTCCGTCCTCTTACGACAAAAAGCGGATCTTCATGACCCCAGAATCCGCCTTTCCCTTCCTTCAAAATAACTTCTTCGACATTATCCCAACCCCCACTTGCCCAAAAGTAACCTCCAACCCATTTTCTCTTCTCTTTATCATCCATCTTCATCCATGGCCCAATAACCTTGGTTGGGAAACAACGATTACTGAAAGCCATATGTCCTGTTCATCAAATACCTTGATTGGCTTCACAAGATAATCCACGCTGACATCATAAATAACCTCATCCATGCTTTTCTGTCTCGATTTCTTTGAATTCTGGGTTCAAATTCAAATCTTTGACGAAGAATTTCGCCAAATGCGGATTTTTCTCCAACTCCCGTGCGTTCATCCCAATTTCAATCATTGTGCTTGACTTCAAAGATGGAGGTAAACGGGAAACCCAGCACGAACAAAGGTCAAGAACACGATGATATGACTTAATGATTTCCGAGTAATAAGATTTCAAAGCCGAAATTGCGCCATCATCGATGTGTTGTACAAAACGTAGCTGCGAATACCAGGCTGCATCCGAAGTCTCGTCAATCCTTGAGAAGCTCGAAGGGTTGTACGTAATGTTTGTTGAGTACAAAGGTCGCGGTAGTAGGTTGATTTTAATATTTTGCGGGGGCGGGGATGGCATGGTGGAAGTGAAAAGCTTCGGGAAAGACTTGAATGGTGGATTAGATTTAAGAGCACAGGTAGTCCGATTGAGCAAGAGGGGCATCTCCGAGAAATGAGGGTGATCAATGGTTGTGGGTAATTGATTTGCAGTAAGTCATGATTGAATTCGGGATTCAAACGTCATCGAAACTGGTGGTGTGGCGCTAATTTTCTTTCTTTTGCTGGGAAGCGGGGCCCCTATTATTTGGTTTCAAAGTTCAGAGTGTTCACTTCCATTCCTGCAATTTTTTATATTTAACTCTTTCCTGTCTGAAACAAGACTATGGGTTTCTTAAGGCAATCTTTAGGCAATTTTCTAGCAGCAACAACTCAAGCAGCTAAACATGTTTCTACGATTTTCTTCACCAGTCGGGCAGACATTTTGACCGCTGTCCAAGTAAAGTCTATTCAAATACGTAACTCAATTACGGGCGCGGCTTGGTGCTGAACCCATTATCACGGACCCAAATTTTTGACAGTTGGTATCAGCTCTTGTCTAGGCTGAACCGAAGTCTGACAATGTCACGTTAACTCTATGGTTTCTCAATCTGCCTCCGTCTCAGTCAAGAATGCCACGATACGAGTGTCTTACCTTGATTCCTACGTATATTTCCACGTACTAAAATTCACAGCCGCATTTGTGCGTATTTTGCCCGAGTCATGTGCTGGCATCGATTGTGGGGGCTGAGTTTTCAGCCAGCTGCCTGCAGCATATCGGGTAACTTTGCCAAGTCTTAATTGCTTAGCTTTCTAGCTTCCACGCAACTTGATTAACGGGAGATCAAATTGGAAATGCGCCTGAAATCGCTTGGCCCTGCAGTCTTACGGTGCCCTGCCTCCACTCTCATTGACCACAGCTCGGAAGAACTTGTACCAAATTCTGAATCTCGTAAGCCTCTTGCTGAGCCGAAAGGCTCTCCCGAAAGGCAGCTGATTCTTAACATTCGACTGTATGGACTTCGTCTTCGCTATGTGTCTTACAGCCACAGTCGGAATTTGCTATGCAAGTTTGATAATAGAATTTGATGCTTGTGAGATTTGTACTTAAGGAGAAGGATTTCCAATGTTATTACTTCTCCATCAACATCAACATCTCCCACACCCACATCCACATCCAAGCTGAACACCAAGACCACCCTCGATTACTCCAATAATTCATACATCATACTATCCGCCTCATTTAAGACCCTTCTCAAAATCAAAATGCAATTCTTCAACGCAATCATCGCTGCAAGCATTCTTGCCTTCACATCCGCAGCACCTGTCTATACTTCATCTGAGTTTAACTACATCCCAGCCGACAATGCCATCATTCCCTCAGTTCTTTCTCAATATACGGTCTCGACAGGAGCCATCAACTTCGATGCCAGCTTCGGCGACATCTCAAAGGACGGTGTAAACAGCGACATCACCACACTCCTCACTTTCGATATTCCAGCTTCACTCGAAGGCTTGACTTGCTCCTTCCATTTGGTTCTCGATGGGACTGCCAGTGTGAATGGGACAGGTCAGTTCGACATCTTCACATCTCAGGCACCTGCTACTCAAGACACCACGAGTTGGCCAAGCGGAAACCTTCGCGACAATTATGCTGGTCGCATGCAAGCCCATGTCAGTGCGGAGGCGCAATATGTTGATGGGTTCCCAAATGATGCTCAATCTTTCCCTTGCCCAGCTGGTCATCTTCTGGCCGGTGAGTTGGTTGGCACTGGGGATTTTGACTTCATCTTTTGGGATCAGAACATTTCTGGAGCATATATCAGCTATAATTAAGTTTTTTTCATCAGTCGATTCGAAAGCGGCGCGTGGAAACGGGGGAAGTTTTAATTTTTAGTGCATTTTAGAAGTTTAACGGCATTAGAGCGGCGTCGGCCTTGATGTTGCGTTGGATTTGAGAATTTTATAGTACACTACACTCCTTAAAGTTAATACCGTAATAAGACGGCCTGGGATAAATGGGATTCGGCACAGATTAGACAGCAGCGATAGTGAATTGAAACTTTGGCTATTCATTATTTGAATTCGTGTTTATTTGATTCTTTTAAAGTGACAGGGTGTTGAGAGTGGTGCTTTCGCTTAACCAGACTGTTGAAATTATAAATCTGCGACCAACAGGCACACACTCGCAGAGGTCTGGAATTTTTCAGATGCAGAAATCGTTCAATCAGGGTGAGAATTACAAGAAAACAAACTGCCCCCACTTTCTTCAGTAAAAAGGAATTCCTAACGCTTCTCGCCGTGACTTGGAAACCAGATCCAAAAACGGCTGCTCCCCGATTGACGATGCACGAATGCCAGTCCGCAAAGCCCCAGGTACCAAGTCAGTATCAGGCTGTCAACGTTAGTTCATTTTTCTATCCAAAATCTTACCAGGATTATATACCGTAGCCGCATGCCAAACGCAAGAATTATTCCAAATAGCAGCTGCACCTTTTGTCCAGTGCATGCGTGCAATGCAATCATGATTTCGAGTTATCAAACGCATGATATAATCGCGAATCATTTTATCTTCGAAATCATAAACGCCGTTGATGCGTGTCACATGTAGGCCGACGCCAGCGAAAATAGCCTTCCATCCTGTTTGGCGGTTCGTCCTTACAACGGGCTAGAATCAATTAGCGTTCTGATTTTTCAATGAAGAGATCACTGAGGGGGAAAGATGAAGAAACGGGCGATTACATGGACTGGGGCAAAAGAATCTCCAACATTCAGGGGCGAACCTCTAGGAGACATTACTTCATAATTTCCTGCTGCACAAGCCGTTCGAAAGACTGGCTGAGCGCACGTCGCAGTCAGGCCATCAAGAAACTGTCTCATTGGAGGAGAGATGCGATCGTAGCTGGAAAAAATAAGTGAGAGAATGTTGAGGGATTCCATATAAGTGTTATGCTTACATTTCGTAACCTGAGCACCACAGAGTATCTCCGCCATAAACGGGCGTCTCTTCCATCAAAAGACAGCTAAAATCTGATGGGCAAACCTCGAAAGTTGCTGCAGATATGATGAGTGCGTGAAATTTTAGTTGGGTTGTATACGAACCATCACTATGCCATTCCCTTGATAAATCCTTAGGTTCTTTAGCCCCTTTTCCCGCCATAGTCTTGTACAATTTTTTAGCAGCGTCCGAATTAATAACATAACTAACAATCACTTAGCCGGCAATTCGACTTTCCAACAATCAAACATACATATTCTCGTCAGTCTCCCCATTACCCATAGGTGTATTCCCGGGATCTCGGTAAAGCGGATGAACATGCAGTCCATTCTCCTTCGGTCTCCCACTCAGCTTTGCAACCAAATCCGTGAAGCGTTTAAGTTCATCAACAGACAAATCAAGTTGATTTTCCCTGAAGAAAACAACGCCACGCTCGCTGATGATGACAGCTAGATCGCGGAGTTGCTCTTCTGCATTTTCGGCATATAGGATATCCCTGATCTTCGCTTTTGTATATTCGCGGCCGATTATTGGGGTGACATCAACGTATTCAAGGTGGTCAAGGGAACCTCCATACTTCATCGGCTCGTACCTGAGTTTCTGGTTGTCTTGGTCTGCTGCAGGCATTTTTGTCGCTTGATTGGAGTTGAAGTTAGAGTTTTGCTGGGCGAATAGCTGAATAATAGGAGAATGTAATTAAGAAGCTACCTAGGGGTGAAATTGTCTGATACGGCTTATTAAATTAAACTGAACAGACCACTTAGCCCCACATGAATGAGGTTGCCTACTGTGGGGCATTGTGGGAAGTATAAGTGGGTTTATATCTTGGGATTGACATCGGAAATGTCTTTAGTCTGTGCCCCTAAATATCTATGAGAAAAAAAAACCACGTGCAAAATCATGCAGCAGTTTCGTGCTCATCCTTGCCTCCTTGAAAGCTTGTCGTATATTCATTTCGCACCAAAGCCAGTTCGCAAATTTCGACACCTTTGGTCGTAATTAACCATAGTAACCTCGCTCGTTATAGTCATAACAGTAAAGGTAAGCGCAAAAGCGATTAAAGGTCTAATATTTCCCAGTTTTTTTTTGTCCTTTGAATAGGTGGTTATTTTATTCTTTTCAAGTGTTCTACAGAGCTTCAAAGGGGGCTCGCTTAACACAACATTCGTGCGACCGCCGCAACACCCCACGAAAACGAACACTTCCCCAACAGTCTATTAAAATTTGAGAGACTGAGCCATTTTCCCACTCTATATTCCGACACAAATCTAATTTATCAGCATTTACCAACCGGTGCATAGACAAACCCGAGGTCCATCAGCACTAGGGGGACTAAAACCTTCTAAAAATAAGTTGCGCGCTATTCGGAGCTTAAAAAGCCTAGTCTGCAGCAACTTACGCTGTACCCAATCAGATGGTGATCTTCGTTCCCCACTACAGATACGATTTCCTCGACACCGCCTTCCTCACGACATCAACAGGCAATGCCTCGAAAAAGTCCCATCCACTGAGAATTCTGCCTTCGAGTCGGGTCCTCGAGTCGTTTTTGGAGTAATTTTTAGCTGTGCCCGGAAGAAATAGAAATGGATTCGCGAGAGATGAAGGTGGCCAAGATAAAGAAGTCCCGGAAGGGGGCTCAGGGCGTTCGGAAGGTTAAAACGGGGTGTCTGACTTGCAAGTAAGTCATTTTAATTTCATGTCTCAGATTTCATGATCCCTGGAAGGAGCTGGTCTCGTCTGATGCCCAAGCCTGCGTCATTCGTCCTGTAACTTAAAGAGTACGACTACTCACATACTACAGAATCAGGCGTAAAAGGTGCGATGAGACCAAGCCCGCATGTTCACAATGCACCTCTACAGGCCGAAAATGCGATTTTCTCCCTGTTGCCCATAAAAATCCAGACTCATCTCCGATTTCATCCACCAAAGTCCACGTGTTTCAACCGAGCTTGCAGTCATTTCTGCAACCATACTGCACTTACAAACTCGAAAGTTTTGAAACAATGCACTTCGATTATTTCCGCCTAACCTGTGTCCAAGAATTCTCCCTCTATTTCGAGACTGATTTATGGGAGGGAGTCATTCTGCAAGCCGCCTTCATAGAACCTTGCATTTTACACGCTACTTTAGCGATTGGTGCACTGAGCAGAAGCCATTACCTCCCCTTTGAATCAGACGCATCCTCAATTCAGACAGAATCGACACTGGAATACGGAATCAAGCAATATAACCTGGCGATCAGAGAGCTGAAAACTCAACTCAACACTTCACCACAGCGTTGGGATGCACTCCTGGCAAGCATTGTCTTCATCGATATTGAGTTTCTACAGAAGCATGAAAATCGAGTCCAAATGCTTCTCCGTGGTGCTTTTGCAATCCTGGAAAGCCTGGGTGTCACAGAA